>OZ026612.1:58297668-58430168 GCA_964020975.1 Hermodice carunculata
GATCCATATTACATCCACAAAATATGAAACAGGTTGAAACTAGAAAAGAAGATTTGCTTCAAAGCAAATCTGTCTGTGTGCCTTCAAAAGCTGTAAATGTTGAATGCTGCAACTTTGTTCTTTTGGTAGTTCATATTCCATTAAGCTTATGGCTAGATGGAAATTTTGAAGTCCAAATGACTTTAATCTTTGACCCTTAGAGGTCACAAGTAAATTACAAACATGTACAGTGTTATAATACCTACAATTAAAGCCCAACATAAACCAAATTAGATGATAACTGACCAAGTTAGGGCTTGATGAAACTTTCAAAGGGCTGAATGACCTTGACCTTTGACCTCTAAAGGTATTATGTTTATCACAAAAATGTGCTGTATTGCATTACTTACCATTTCAGTACAAATAATCAGAATTGGATGGAAAGTGGCTGGGTTATGAGTGGATTAATATTTCAAGGGTCCAAATGACCTTGACCTTTGCCCTTTAGAGGTCACATATAAAGTACAAAACTGTGCAGTGTTACAATATCTACAATTTGAGCCCAACATGATCATATTTCGATAAAAATTGACTGAGTAATGGCGAGAAGATAATTTCAAAGGTACAAATGACCTTAACCTTTTACCTTTTAGAGGGCACATGTAAATTACAAAAATGTGCAGTGTTACAATACCTACAATTTATTCCAACATGATGAAATTTGTATAAAAATTGACCAAGTTATGGCCAGATGAAAAACTGAAAGGTCCAAATGACCTCGACCTTCGACCTTTAGAAGTCACATGAAAATTACAAAACTGTTCAGCGTTACAATAGCTACAAGTTGAGTCCAACACGATCAAAATTGGATAAATATTGACCAATTTCTGGCTAGATGAAAATTTCAAAGGTTCAATTGACCTTGACTTTCGAACTTTAGAGGTCACATATCATTCCAAAAAAATGCAGTGTTACAATAGCTACAATTTGAGCTCAACATGATCAAAATTGGATAAAAATTGGCCGAGTTTTGGCTAGATGAAAATTTCGAAGGTTCAAATGACCTAGATCTTTGACCTTCAGAGGTCACATGTAAATTACAAAACTGTGCAGTGTTACAATAGCTACAAGTTGAGTCCAACATGATCAAAATTGGATAAAAATTTACCAATTTCTGGCTAGATGAAAATTTCAAAGGTCCAATTGACCTTGACCTTCGAACTTTAGAAAAAACTATGCAGTGTTACACTAGCTACAATTTGAGTCCAGTATGATCAAAATTGGATAAAAACTTACCAAGTTATAGCTAGATAAAAATTTTCAAAGGTACAATTGACCTTGACCTTTGATCTTTAGAGGTCACATGTGATTACAAAAATGTGCAGTGTTATAATAGCTACAATTTGAGTCCAATATGATCAAAATTGGATATAAATTTACCAAGTTATAGTTAGATAAAAAATTTCAAAGGTATAATTGACCTTGACCTTTAGAGGTCACATGTAAATTACAAAAATGGTCTTCATGAGATTCATCCGTATATCCCCACGTTTCTACAAATACTGTTTTGAAATTTCGTCAAAATATTACCTGGAATCTCGCCAAAGTCAAAAGCATGTTCGCCTAAAAATAGACATAGTTTTGTTGAAGAGGATGCACTTGAGAATTTAAACCACCTGTCGTGAGCACCTTTAGACTTTAAAATTTGTTCTAATTGGTTGTTGTATTTCATTCTGATGGAATTAAGACAGGGGAAGAGGAACAAGAAATGGACCAGATCCTCAGCGGCTTCATTACACAAGTCGCATCTTACATCTGAACCATTCCATCTCTTGAGATCTTCTTTTAGCCCCACGCAACCTAGACGGACTTTAAACTTGAGTCTTGTGTCTTGGAAATCGTTTAACAGTGACATATATTTTTCACCAAAAGGGGATCTTTTCATTGCACGGTACCAATACAGAGACGACTTTTTCACCAATACCCTGAAAAAACGTAAGAGTGTAGCTTTGTAAATTTAGTTTCATGAAAGGTTCTAACCATGTATGCCTCTCAATTTTAAAAGCTCTGTCTTGACAAAGATTCTGGAAGACAGTACTTATTTCTGAAAAATAAGGCCAAAATGACCGTGAACCCTCAGAGTGCTTGCCCAGAGAGACCAGAAATATCTGCTTACATAAGCATGTATCTTGTAAGATGTACTTCATTCTGTGAAAAAAACTGATCCGGAAGCGGTCCAGAATTAGCTTAATTGGGAGCCAACCAAGCTCGCCTAAAACTGCCGTCATAACCGGCGTATTTTTAACTTTCATGAACATCCGCAAGGTATCAATGGCAAAATAATATTTTTCCAAATAAGAATTAAGTCTTTAATTAATTTTAGTTGAATTAGACACTTGGGCAAACGTATTTAGATCGTGTTTTATATAAATATATACAACCTATAATGCTGGATAAGGGCACATTTACATGTAGGTACATCATATATTGCTGGACCTGCTGAAAATACGGTTGGAGATTCTTCATCATTTAAATGGAAATGTTTGAAATGCATAGTGTTTGAATGCGTTTGTGAAAGTGTTTGAAATCGTTCCGGTAATTGTTAAACGCGTTTGTAAAGTGTTTGAACGCGTTTGGAGAAGTGTTCGGTAGCTTTGTGAAAGTGTTCGAACGTTTTGCAAAAGTGTTTGAGGTTTTTCCCAAACGCTTTCGAAACGCATTCCAAACACTTTCCAAACGTTTTCAAACGTTTCCAAACACAAACCAAACACCAGCAAAACGCGAAAAAAGCGTTTGGCTGTTAACTTTTAGCCGTGCGTAACTGTATGAGCATTTTTTAATGTTGCAACATCTTTAATGATTCAAATTCTCCATGTTGCATTCGTTTCATATCAAACAGAAGTTGTATGTAAGTTATAGTTTACCCAAGGGTGTATTGGAATATATTACATTTTGCCGAACTAAATTTTCAGAGGTGTAATTAAAGTTAAATCTAAAAATTAATTACATGAAATCATGCTGCACATGTACTTGTACCATCAGTCAGTCCTATTTTTCCTTTCATACACTTTGATGAAGTTCATGTATTTGTACAATTTGCTCTTGCCTTCCATTTTTCCTTGTTAATAGACATTGTGACCAATTTTGCTCTACTCTTACATATTTACTTCAACTTTACATCAGTTCAGCTGAATTCATGGGCAAGATTGAAAAGTGCATGCACTTATACATGTACCTTCTATTTTGTTCATTGATGGATAAAGAAAACATACATAAATACATGTATGTTATGTACACATGACATCTCTGTGAAGATGTTCATGTTCTTGTACCTATTTTGTTCAGTGATGCATAGTGATAACATACACAATACATATGTACAAGAAGAGAAGAAATACAATACAATACAATACAATACTGTAATATGGATTGCTGTAGCTTTGACATGCTATATTTTAACAACATACAATTCAATGTTGATACTACATATAAACTACATGTAATACATAAATAGTACCAAAAACACCACAATAAACATCCATAATACATACATCATAAATCTACAATTGGCACAATGTACTGCCAGTCACTTGTACTTTTCGTTTCCCTACAATGACGATTTACATAATGTTACAGGTACTTGTACTGCCAGTCAATTCCATTTATACTTTGCTGCAGGGTAATAAGTAGATGTACTTGTTCTCTTAGGCTTAGCTTCTTAAACTTTTTCTGTTACTTTGAAACAGGATAGTGCAGTACATATACTTGTATTGTCAATCACTTCTTCTTTTCATTTTGCTTAAGTGATGAAGTACGTGTACTTGTACTTGTACTTGTACTGTCAGTCACTTCTAATTTTCCCTTGACACAGGGTGATGTGGTACATGTATGGTCAGTCACTTCTTATTTTACTTTGATGCAGGGTGATGTAGTACATGTACTTGTACTAGCTGTCAGATGCTGGATATACTTTTCACTTGCTTTAGAATGATGAAGTACACAGATGTTAGTCACTTCTTTTCTGTACTGTTAGTCACTTCTACTTTTCATTTGCTTAGAAACATGAATTACAAGAGACACAAGATTGTCATTTGACCAACACATGATACATATGTATGTAGATATGTAAAACCTCTTTTAGATAATTGCTACAGTTTACATGTATGTACATGTATATAGTATTGATAAATTCTTTCACTCCTCTGTGATTTTTTTTATCATGAAGTATGTATATAAACTGGTCCTGCCAGGTAATTCACCAACATTTGACATTTCATCCTTTTTTCAATTTCTAATTTAATAACCAGCTGCTGAATCTAATTGATTATTTGCATATTAGAAATAGAAAATGATTCTCTATGCCAAAATGTGTAACGCTGTGTAACAGTTGTTTACAAAGCTTGCCCAGTGAGCCCCACAAGGAGGGGGAATCAAATCGCACACCACAAAATAATTATAAACTAGAGGATCAGGACTGAATCTGTGCTCAGGTGAATCATAAGTTGACCATTTGAAGAAACTTGGTGGAAACCCACTAGAGTAACATTGCCACCAAGTATAAAGTAAATCTGGCTGACGGTTTAGTCGGAGAAGTTGAAAATGTGCATTTGTATCAGAGGCCAATTGATTAACATGTACATAGTAAACAATCAGAATAAATGCATTTACCAACAAGTACCCAAAATGCACCCAAGGTACATTGCCACCAAGTTTGAAGTATTACGGTTTTGGAGAAGAAGTAGAAAATGTGAATTAGCATTAGAATGCTCATTGACTTCCATAGTAATCAATATGAAAGGTGCATTGACAGGTAAGTACCGAATTGAAAAAATCGTTAAAAATCAGGAATCCTCAGGATTCCCACACAGTGTATAACTTGTTTGACCCTTCTACAAGGAACATATCCACCATGTTTCAGCTTAATCTGAGTGACGGTTCTGGAGAAGTCAAAAATAGCTATAACACACAAAAATTCATAAAAAAAAAAAAATAGAAAAAAATTGCAGCACCACCTGGTGAACAAATTAAGAACAAGGGGTCTCAGGGAGTGTTCCTGTGTGATATCAAAGCAATTGGGTAAGCGGTTGAAGAAGATTTATTAGATTTGCCCAAAAAAACAACAACAACAAAAAAATCATAAAAAGTCCAAAAATCACTGGACCGTGACCATTTCAACAAACTTGGTAGAGATTCACCTAAGGCACATTTTCACCAAGTTTGAAGCAGATCTAGCTTGTGGTTTTGGAGAAGAAGTGGAAAATGTAAATTGTTTATGACGGACGACAGATTTTGAGACTATGGTATCAGCTCAGGTGATATGATCACCTGAACTAAAAATAAAAAACTTTTTTCCAAAGTGAACAAAAAATAAATGTAGTTGTCTAAAAACACTTATAAGATATGGATCATAGTAGTAGAAAACCTTGTTTTTGCTACCTTGGCTGCTGAGAATGAAGAATAATTTCAATGTGAGAAAGTGACAGGTTACCAAATACTCTGATTTTAAATCCAAAGGCAAAAAAAAAAAAAAGGCTTTGATGAAAAATGAAATTGAAGGTGGTCCGGTGACTAGTGCACTATGTAACACCATTTAACAAATCACAGAGTGATGTTCAAAACTGGTGAGGGTACTATCAGCCCAGCAATGATACCTTACATCCAGAATTGAAGGTCCAACGGGTCCTGATAAATAACGTGCATGTAACAAATGAAATGTACCAACAAATGCACTATATAAAATTATATTACTGGTATGTGTCATTGAATTATATGCTTCATAGTCTATCATTCACTTCTACAGAATTACTGACTATTCAAAATTTGTCAGTATTTAAATAAACCATTCACATATATAAATACTGGCAAACTTGTTTATGAACATAATCACTAAAAGATCAAATAACTTTATAATATAGTGTACAAAACAAACTTTACAAAGGTAATTACAAAATTTCTTTTAGAAATTGAATGTGAGTGAGAGTTGCAGAATTCTGTGGCCAGACGCACAGATTCACAAATCTTGCCTTATACCATGTAATGATGTAGCAACAATGTACCCTGAACGGACAGACTGTATATCCCGGACCAGCTGTTGCATTTTCTGTAGAATGACCTCAGGGTAATCAACAGGGGTGTTGTTTGTTCCAACATGTACCACAACTGCCTGAAAATGGAATATCAAAATAAATGTGAGCTACATCTGTATTTATATATTTCAATTTTACAGACTGGATCAGCATCATGTCTCCCAAAACCCTGAAGTACCACGTTCAAATGATTGTGTCAACACTACCTAATGACAAATGTTTGTCCAGCCCTACTGTTTGTATTTTATTTTTATTTATTTTTTTCTTGGGGGTGCTATAGTATGGGAATGATAATGTAAAGAAGTGATACACTTGACTACTTATGGACAACCTATGTCAGTAGACGGGCAGAAATCACCTGGAGATTTTCAGTAAGACGGGTTATATGCCTGAATAAGAAAATGTACAACTGTGACCCTCCTTTTCTGAGAAAATGTTTATATTTGTATGACCCCTATTTGTTAGGAATTAGCTTGTATGTATATTTTTTCTTTCTTTCTCTCTCTCTCTCTCTCTCTCTCTCTCTCTCCATCTTTACTATGCAAGGAGCCTATATACCCATAAGCTGAGTAAGTTCGTAACAAAGACTGTCACCAAGTCTACACATGTTGGCATATAGGGATGGTCCAATTATCATAATCGGCTTATCCGTATCTTCTGCAGCCTACGAAAAGAAAAAAAAACAACAGGACCATGATGGTGCTGTGCCCAGCTGATAGGCAGCTAGAGCACCACAACTTAATATGTGCTGCAACAATACTTGAGTCACTTGATTAACGAGATCAAAGTCATGGTGCAAATATTTCTAAACTTATCATGTGAACGGTAAAATTCACATATTAAAGTGGCATGGCACTGTTACATTTGGAATGAGGTCATGGTCACCCACATATTGTGCAAGTCTGGCCTTTCCTCAGACAACCAACATGTGCAGCATCAAGGGTTACGGTCAAATAGTTCTCAAGTTATCAAGTCAACAATAAAATTCGAGTAAGTGGCCCCATGCCCTTTGGAATGGGGTCAAGGTGACTCGTATGTTGTCTAAGTCTGGCCTTCACTAAGGACAACTTGTGCGGGGGGGGGGGGCTTGGAGAGTCCTCTGAAGCTCCTGGGTTTTAATGCATTTAAGGGGGCATAAATGCTTTTTTCTGTCAATAAAAAAACAGTGGCTCCTCTCTAAGGCACCCAAAATGCAGCCTAAAAGTGGCCTTATAAGAGGGGTGGCCCCTTCTAGAGGGGCGATATATATATATATATATACATATATATATATATATATATATATATATATATATATATATATATATATATATATACATACATATATATATATATACATATATACATATATAAAATAAAATGTATATACAATAAAAAGTTACACTTTTTGCATAAGAATGGTGACTTTTCAAGAGGAGTGGCCTCTGGTGAGAGGGGCCTTATACAGGGTACCACTGCAACAGATATGATGTCTGTTTTGTTTTTTAGGGGGGGAGCGCACGCTCCTAGTCTCCCCCTCCCCCCCGTAAATTTGCAACTGACCTGATCACAAGCAAGAGATTAATATGTGTTCCAAGCTTATAATACAACTGTCACAATGGATGCAAACAAGGTTCATACAGCATAGCAAAGCCAAAATTCCATACTTTTTCAAGTACTTTCCAAACCATTTTTCCCAAAATTCCAAACTCAATTATCCGTGGTTTTATGGGTATGTATGTATTATATATATATATATATATATATATATATATATATATATATATATATATATATATATATATATATATATATATATATATATATATATATATATATATATAGTGGTTCCCCTTTTATAAGGCCACCCCAAATGTTTCCTTATTACAAGAGGTGGTCTCTCTTCAGGGGGAAAATATAATGAAAATGCCATACTTGTTGCGCAGCAAAGTAGCCTTTGCAGAGGGAGTGGCATCTCTTTGGGGGTGGCTTACAAGAGGGGGACCAATGTATACAATTTATATATTGAACAAAAAAACAACTTCTTGTTTGATACTAGCAAGCGCTGCTTCCCCAATATTTTTTCAAGTGCACATTACTTGCACACACCTTGCATCTTGCGCTGTATTTGTCCTGTTTTACAGGCAAACCCAGTCCTTTTATTTGGGGTTTTCAAGCCAAAGTTCATTATATGTACAGCCTCCCATTGTTGTTGTGGCTTGGTGCACAATTTATGCCCGCGACGAACATTTACGGTCATTTATCCATAATTCAGGGCTCGACAATTTTTTAAAAAATCACTTGTCTGCTGGACAAGTAGATTTCAAAATCCACTTGTCCTGATAAAACTTCTTTAAACATCGTTTTTTTCTAACAATGCTAAGGCCTAGGCTAGACAAACCCTTTACCCTAAAATGTATTTGCCGCTTATTGTCGCTTGCAAAATCGCAAAAAAAATGTCAAATTTTATGATTCTAGCTGCAACTGTTTGACAGTGAAACTGGCAAAATATCAAAAATACAAATTGAAAGTAAGCTATTTGCTTGGGGTGACTAACGATGAAAAATACATTGTAATTTCTGGGACTATAGGAGTCCGTATAAACTTAAATAACGATTAAATAGTTGCATTGGTTTCAGTTCAGGATCCTTTCTCTCTGCCTCGGATGGCGTGATGCACTGATGGGATGCATATCGTTTGCGTATCTACCATGAATGCTATCGGTACATCGTAGTAAATTTGCGTATACAGTATTGGCAAGTTCCTCGCAATAAACGGTGTTCTTAAATCAAATTCAAACGAAAATTTTAATATTCCAAATCAGATATCGAGCGTGCGCACCGTCAACATCTTTCCTGCAACTGTACACAAACAGCTGCTTTGGCCATGTGGTCTGACGCACAACACATCACCCGATTGGTCAATTCAGTCACATGCAAAAATGAGCCAATCACGGCTCATGCTACGGTGTTTTCATCATGGCTTCCGCCCAGTGAACATGTGTGAATTTACGGAGGGAACACACAAACGGGAAGCTTTGTTTTTGTTGCAGCATACGAAAATAAAGATTCCGGTGTTTATTCCAACAATTATTTGGAGTCACAGGCAAATACGCAAAGGTATGGGATAGATGGAATTGCCGAATGTGTCCCAAATCAGTCCGTGAGACTGCGTCGCCGTCAGTTCACCGCAGATCTAACCCAGTGTCCCCGCTGTCACTTGCGTGTGACTGGCAGGTGTGTGCTGTTTTTGCCGGGAAGTCATCGCACGGCACGTATTTTTTTCTAACACTGTTTGAACCCACCGATAAATAGCATTTCATGTTAATTTGCAGATGAATTTGCCCTGCAAAATATTATTATTTTTTGACGGATATTACTTGTAAAAAATTCCAACTAGCCCGCAGGGATAGCACTTTTTTATTTCCACCAGCCCGAGCCCAATTCTGACAAGCCCGAGCTTTCTGACATACAAATAGATTTTTTCATTGTTTGTTTGTTTTTTTTTAAACCGGAAAATCGATTTTCCATACTTTTCAAGACTTCTTCATGAAATTCCATACTTTTCAAGGCCTGGAACAGAGGGCATTCAAATTCCATACTTTTCAAGCCTTTTCAATCTCTGTGCGAACCCTGTGCAAACCATTTTGGGGTGATTAGACAATGCAGAGACGCTTTGCAGTTCAAGTTTTGCATATTTATACTTACAAGAGTATTTCAAGTATGGATTCATAAAAAAAATCTTCAGTTTGAGTACCAATATCTGCAGAAATTTTCATTAGCTTATTTAGTCTGATGCCCCCCTCCAAAAAAAAAAAAAAAACAAACAAACAAACAAAAACAAAAACAAACAAAAAAACCCCCTATGTTTGAGGGTCATGAAAATGTGTTAAAACAGTGCTGTATACCTAATGCACAACAATGCAATACCTAGCAAGAGACTTTGGCAGAGTCTGAGTAGCTAGACTGACACCTGAGCAGCAAGCCTGACACTTCCTGCTCAGCCATGCAGTGGGAGCTTAGCTTACAGTACCACACAAGTAAGGTGTCAAACTAACAGCTTGGGTTTGGCCCACCAACACAAATAACTGTGGAATGGGAGATTAAGAGGTTTACTCATTTTCAAAATCCTGCGACTTTAAAAAATTAAAAATTAAAAAAAAAAAAAAAGGAAAGAAATAAATTGAGATGCCAAGTACCCCTCATCATCAGGGACAATACCTGAAATTAGTGGAAATTTCTACCAATTTAAGTGGCTGTCTCTCATTTGGTATTGACTGAGACTATGAAATATTTCCTACATGTAGTCTCAGGTATTGACTTTTTATTATACTTTTTTAATTATTATCTGTCCCTTAGGGTCTCATGGAAATGTCTCTGGAATGAATGTTGTACATCTCTGTATACTATATAAACCCTTCAATCAAAAGAGCAAACACACTATGCATTTCTCAAAAAACCACACATATCTGTAGATATTATTTTGTTACAATGTAATGTACACTCAATTTACCAATGTAGCTGAGTTGATATACATTACACCTTGCACATTTCCCAAACAAACAGTATATTATCAACATCCAGAGAAGCACTGTGTTTTTACAATATGAAACAAATCTTCATGAATAATACAGACTAATATTGCCACTGATTTTAACTTAACAACCTGCCATATCAAATACACAAGATATGGTACTCATGGACAGTATATTGGTAAATATCCAAAGAATATCCCAGCATGTCATATGTCCATTGTGCAAGTCAAGTATGTAAGTAAGTAAGTTAATAAATAAATATATAAATAAATAAATAAATAAAATAAATAAATAAATGAATGAATGAATGAATGAATGAATGAATGAATGAATAAATAAATAAATAAATAAAATAAAATAAAAAAAATAAAAAGGAAAAAGGAAAAAGGAACTGGGTCATCTATGTGGCAGGGCGTGGGATGAGGCCATGTTCTTGGCCAGTTAATATTTTCAGCATGCTTTTTTTTTGTTTTTTAGCACTATCATAGTGTCTAATATGGTGATCACAAAGGAGGAGTTTTTGTGTTTTTGTAATTTCTCAGTCATTAGTCTTTTGTAGCTATTATAGGACCACTTTGTGTATCTCTGATATGGATGTTACTGATACTCCACATGAATATTGTGCATTTGTCTGAATTGAATTGAATTGAAAAAGACCCATGATGACAGGAACACATTTTCAAGATACCAGCAAACATTGGATGAGCAGAAACTACAAACTTCATCCCAAATATATGTGAGGGGCCATTCAACAATGTCAACATTTTCCCATTAAAACACAGTAAGGAGCAGGGGGAGGGAGTAAAGGCCCTCATAGAGTATGCTTTTTTTCTGTGCATAAAAATGTTCACCCATTTGCCATGGAGCAAATTTGGTCCTGTTTAACATCTTTTATTTGGACCTTTTTTTCAGTTTAAGTTTCCCTTTAATATGACTAACATGCATGTTGAAATATACAACCATAACAAAAGAAATGTTTAATATATACGGAATTACTTCTATGTATATTTTGATATTGGGTGGGGACAGGTGAAAATCCAACATGACTGCGTTCAGGTGGGGCAAAGTCAAAAGTTTGGTGTTCATCCTGAATGTAAATGCCTCTTATTTTGTAAGTCAGACTTGAACTTAATTGATGAGCATCGTCTTCACTAAGGTTAAAGCTCTTACTCTCAGATACGCCGGGATGTGTTATAATGGCCGCCTATGGGAAATTCAATTTAGTGGTGCCATCTAAACGCCAAACTGGTGCTCAGAGGTGAATTTTTAAATGAGGTGTTCAAGTTACAATTTATGCCTCCAAAGTTCACTTTGTCACCTGACTTTGTAATTACAGAAATTCTAACATGGCTATCTTTGTATATAAGGACAGCAGAAAAAAATAAATTTACGTCTATGATGCACAATGGGCTATAATAACGGCGTATGATGTATTCAATGAAATACACGATTTTTCTTTATAATTTCGACCAGAAGATAGAATGAGTGACGTTGAATTTGTATGCAGGTACAATTGATCAAGCTAGAAGATGTTGCAATTACATATAAATGATTTCCAAATAAAAATGTGCTCAACTCTAACTTCACACCGGGCACCTTTCAAAACAACAGAAATGTGGCCTAAATGATCAAGTTTGAAGATCAAAACTGAGGGAAGTAGCAAGCTCATCACAATGACCTTCATGTTATTTCATGAGGGCATTGAGTGAGTGAAATCAGGATAACAACAAGTAATTGTCATCAAAAATATTTGTTTGATGACAGCAGCACAAGGACATGTTTTTCCATCTAAGAAACTTGATTTTTAGGGGTAGGGGGTACAATGGGATACAATAAAGCTTCACTCACCAGAGTTTTTGTGTCAAAAAATAGTTCATTGCCACAAAGAGACATCATTTGCACTATACAAGGTAAAAAAAAAAAAGAAATGAAATAACAGCTAAGCAAAAAAAATGTTTTTTAGTGTTTTGGGAGGGTAAGCAGAAAATGTCCAAAATTGCACGAGATCCACAGTGGCATAATATTGTAAAAGCTTGACATTGCAAGAACAGAAGCAGTCAGGACATTATTTTTCCACACACATACTTATATGTGATAGTACATTGTATATGTACAATTACATAAATCTTGCAAAAAGGAGAAGTCCCCTTAAACGGCAAACTGGTGCTCAGAGGTGAATTTTTAAATGAGGCCTTCAAGTCACAATTTATGCCTCCAAAGTTCACCTTGTCACCTGACTTTGTAATTACAGAAATTCTAACATGGCTGTCTTGGTTTGTTAGGACAGCAGAACAAAATAAATTTACGTCTATGATGTACAATGGGTTATAATGACGGCATATGAAGAATTCACTGAAATACGCGATTTTTCTTTATAATTACAACCAAAAGATAGAATGAGTGACGTTTAATTGGTATGCAGATACAATTGATTAAGCTAGAAGATGTTGAAATTACATATGAATGATTTCCAAATAAAAATGTGGTCAACTCTAACTTCTCACCTTGCACCTTTCAAAACCACAGAAATGCATCCTAAATGGTCAAGTTTGAAGATCAAAACTGAGGGAAGTAGGAAGCTCATCACAAAGACCTTCATGTTATTTCATGAGGGTATTGAGTAAGTGAAATATGGATAACAACAAGTAATTGTCATCAAAAATATTTGTTTCATGACAGCAGCAGAAAGACATGTTTTTCCATCTAAGAAAATTCATTTTTAGGGGTAGGGGGTACAATGGGGTTCAATAAAGCTTCACTCACCAGAATTTTTGTGTCCAAAAATAGTTCATTGCCACAAACAGACATCATTTGCACTATGCAAGTGAAAAAGAAAAGAAATGAAACAGCATCTAAGCAAAAATTAATGTTTTTTAGTGTTTTGGGAGGGTAAGCAGAAAATGTCCAAAATTGCATGAAAATCCACTGTGGCATAACAGTGTAAAAGCTTGACATTTCAAGAACAGAAGCAGTCAGGACATTATTTTTCTTTCACAGACATACTTATATGTGATAGTACATTGTATATGTACAATTACATAAATCTTGAAAAAAGGAGAAGTCCCCTTAAACGGCAAACTGATGCTCAGAGGTGAATTTTTAAATGAGGTGTTCAAGTTACAATTGACGCCTCCAAAGTTCACCTTGTCACCTGACTTTGTAATTACAGAATTTCTAACATGTCTGTCTTTGTATGTTAGGTCAGCAGAACAAAATAAATTTACGTCTATGATGTACAATGGGCTATAATAACGGCATATGATGTATTCACTGAAATACACGATTTTTCTTTATAATTTCGACCAGAAGATAGAATGAGTGACGTTTAATTGGTATGCAGGTACAATTGATTAAACTAGAAGATGTTGAAATTACATATAAATGATTTCCAAATAAAAATGTGCTCAACTCTAATTTCTCACCTGGCACCTTTCAAAACAACAGAAATGTGGCCTAAATGATCAAGTTTGAAGATCAAAACTGAGGGAAGTAGGAAGCTCATGACAATGACCTTCATGTTATTTCATGAGGGCATTGAGTGAGTGAAATCAGGATAACAACAAGTAAATGTCATTAAAAATATTTGTTTTATGACAGCAGCACAAGGACATGTTTTTCCATCTAAGAGTTCATTTTTAGGGGTAGGGGGTAGAATGGGGTTTAATAAAGCTTCACTCACCAGAGTTTTTGTGTCAAAAAAAAGTTCATTGCCACAAACAGACATCATTTGCACTATGCAAGTGAAAAAGAAAAGAAATGAAACAGCATCTAAGCAAAAGTTAATGTTTTTTAGTGTTACGGAGGGTAAGCAGAAAATGTCCAAAATTGCATGAAAATCCACTGTGGCATAATATTGTAAAAGCTTGATATTTCAAGAACAGAAGCAGTCAGGACATTATTTTTCCACAGACATACCTATATGTGATAGTACATTGTATATGTACAATTACATACATCTTGCAAAAAGGAGAAGTCCCCTTAAACGGCAAACTGGTGCTTAGAGGTGAATTTTTAAATGAGGCCTTCAAGTTACAATTTATGCCTCCAAAGTTCACCTTGTCACCTGACTTTGTAATTACAGAAATTCTAACATGGCTGTCTTGGTATGTTAGGATAGCAGAACAAAATAAATTTTCGTCTATGATGTACAATGCGCTATAATGGCGGCGTATGAAGAATTCACTGAATTACGCGATTTTTCTTTATAATTACAACCAAAAGATAGAATGAGTGACGTTTAATTGGTATGCAGGTACAATTGATTAAGCTAGAAGATGTTGCAATTACATATGAATGATTTCCAAATAAAAATGTGCTCAACTCTAACTTCTCACCTGGCACCTTTCAAAACCACAGAAATGCATCCTAAATGGTCAAGTTTAAAGATCAAAACTGAGGGAAGTAGGAAGCTCATCACAACAAGACATTCATGTTATTTCATGAGGGCATTGTGTAAGTAAAATATGGATAACAACAAGTAATTGTCATCAAAAATATTTGTTTCATGACAGCAGCAGAAAGACATGTTTTTCCATCTAAGAAAATTCATTTTTAGGGGTAGGGGGTACAATGGGGTTCAATAAAGCTTCACTCACCAGAGTTTTTGTGTCAAAAAATTGTTCATTGCCACAAACAGACATCATTTGCACTATGCAAGTGAAAAAGAATAGAAATGAAACAGCATCTAAGCAAAAATTAATGTTTTTTAGTGTTTTGGGAGGGCAAGCAGAAAATGTTCAAAATTGCATGAAAATCCACTGTGGCATAACAGTGTAAAAGCTTGATATTTCAAGAACAGAAGCAGTCAGGACATTATTTTTCTTTCACAGACATACTTATATGTGATAGTACATTGTATATGTACAATTACATAAATCTTGCAGAAAGGAGAAGTCCCCTTAAACGGCAAACTGGTGCTCAGATGTGAATTTTTAAATGAGGTGTTCAATTTACAATTTATGCCTCCAAAGTTCACCTTGTCACCTGACTTTGTAATTACAGAATTTCTAACATGTGTGTCTTTGTATGTTAGGAAAGCAGAACAAAATAAATTTACGTCTATGATGTACAATGGGCTATAATAACTGCATATGATGTATTCACTGAAATACACGATTTTTCTTTATAATTTCGACCAGAAGATAGAATGAGTGACGTTTAATTGGTATGCAGGTACAAATGATTAAGCTAGAAGATATTGCAATTACATATGAATGACTTCCAAATAAAAATGTGCTCAACTCTAACTTCACACCTGGCACCTTTCAAAACAACAGAAATGTGGCCTAAATGATCAAGTTTGAAGATCAAAACTGAGGGAAGTAGCAAGCTCATCACAATGACCTTCATGTTATTTCATGAGGGCATTGAGTGAGTGAAAAAGGGATAACAACAAGTAATTGTCATCAATAATATTTGTTTCATGACAGCAGCACAAGGACATGTTTTTCCATCTAAGAAACTCCATTTTTCGGGGTAGGGGGTACAGTGGGATACAATAAAGCTTCACTCACCAGAGTTTTTGTGTCAAAAAAAAGTTCATTGCCACAAACAGACATCATTTGCACTATGCAAGTGAAAAAGAAAAGAAATGAAACAGCATCTAAGCAAAAGTTAATGTTTTTTAGTGTTACGGAGGGTAAGCAGAAAATGTCCAAAATTGCATGAAAATCCACTGTGGCATAATATTGTAAAAGCTTGATATTTCAAGAACAGAAGCAGTCAGGACATTATTTTTCCACAGACATACCTATATGTGATAGTACATTGTATATGTACAATTACATACATCTTGCAAAAAGGAGAAGTCCCCTTAAACGGCAAACTGGTGCTTAGAGGTGAATTTTTAAATGAGGCCTTCAAGTTACAATTTATGCCTCCAAAGTTCACCTTGTCACCTGACTTTGTAATTACAGAAATTCTAACATGGCTGTCTTGGTATGTTAGGATAGCAGAACAAAATAAATTTTCGTCTATGATGTACAATGCGCTATAATGGCGGCGTATGAAGAATTCACTGAATTACGCGATTTTTCTTTATAATTACAACCAAAAGATAGAATGAGTGACGTTTAATTGGTATGCAGGTACAATTGATTAAGCTAGAAGATGTTGCAATTACATATGAATGATTTCCAAATAAAAATGTGCTCAACTCTAACTTCTCACCTGGCACCTTTCAAAACCACAGAAATGCATCCTAAATGGTCAAGTTTAAAGATCAAAACTGAGGGAAGTAGGAAGCTCATCACAACAAGACATTCATGTTATTTCATGAGGGCATTGTGTAAGTAAAATATGGATAACAACAAGTAATTGTCATCAAAAATATTTGTTTCATGACAGCAGCAGAAAGACATGTTTTTCCATCTAAGAAAATTCATTTTTAGGGGTAGGGGGTACAATGGGGTTCAATAAAGCTTCACTCACCAGAGTTTTTGTGTCAAAAAATTGTTCATTGCCACAAACAGACATCATTTGCACTATGCAAGTGAAAAAGAATAGAAATGAAACAGCATCTAAGCAAAAATTAATGTTTTTTAGTGTTTTGGGAGGGCAAGCAGAAAATGTTCAAAATTGCATGAAAATCCACTGTGGCATAACAGTGTAAAAGCTTGATATTTCAAGAACAGAAGCAGTCAGGACATTATTTTTCTTTCACAGACATACTTATATGTGATAGTACATTGTATATGTACAATTACATAAATCTTGCAGAAAGGAGAAGTCCCCTTAAACGGCAAACTGGTGCTCAGATGTGAATTTTTAAATGAGGTGTTCAATTTACAATTTATGCCTCCAAAGTTCACCTTGTCACCTGACTTTGTAATTACAGAATTTCTAACATGTGTGTCTTTGTATGTTAGGAAAGCAGAACAAAATAAATTTACGTCTATGATGTACAATGGGCTATAATAACTGCATATGATGTATTCACTGAAATACACGATTTTTCTTTATAATTTCGACCAGAAGATAGAATGAGTGACGTTTAATTGGTATGCAGGTACAAATGATTAAGCTAGAAGATATTGCAATTACATATGAATGACTTCCAAATAAAAATGTGCTCAACTCTAACTTCACACCTGGCACCTTTCAAAACAACAGAAATGTGGCCTAAATGATCAAGTTTGAAGATCAAAACTGAGGGAAGTAGCAAGCTCATCACAATGACCTTCATGTTATTTCATGAGGGCATTGAGTGAGTGAAAAAGGGATAACAACAAGTAATTGTCATCAATAATATTTGTTTCATGACAGCAGCACAAGGACATGTTTTTCCATCTAAGAAACTCCATTTTTCGGGGTAGGGGGTACAGTGGGATACAATAAAGCTTCACTCACCAGAGTTTTTGTGTCAAAAAAAAGTTCATTGCCACAAACAGACATCATTTGCACTATGCAAGTGAAAAAGAAAAGATATGAAACAACATCTAAGCAAAAAATAATGTTTTTTAGTGCTTTGGGAGTGTAAGCAGAAAATGTCAACATTTGCACGAGATCCACTGTGGCATAATATTGTAAAAGCTTGACATTGCAAGAACAGAAGCAGTCAGGACATTATTTTTCCACAGACATACTTATATGTGATAGTGCATTGCACATGTACATTTACATAAATCTTGCAAAAAGTAGAGGTTCCCACTAACGGCAAACTGGTGCTCAGAGGTGAATTTTTAAATGAAGCCTTGAAGTTACATCTTATGCCTCCAAAGTTCACCTTGTCACCTGACTTTGTAAAACAGAAATTCTAACAAGGCTATCTTTGTATGTTAGGACAGCAGAACGAAATAAATTTGCGTCTATGATGTACAATGGGCTATAATGACAGCGTATGAAGAATTCACTGAAATACGCGATTTTTCTTCATAATTACGACCAGAAGATAGAATGAGTGACGTTTAATTGGTGTGCAGGTAGAATTGATTTAGCTAGTAGATGTTGCAATTACATATAAATGATTTCCAAATAAAAATGTCCTGAACCCTAACTTCTCACCTGGCACCTTTCAAAACAACAGAAATGCTGCCTAAATGGTCAAGTTTGAGGATCAAAACTGTGGAAGTAGCAAGCTCATCACAAAGACCTTCATGTTATTTCATGAGGGCATTGAGTTTTTCCATCGAAGAAACTTCATTTTTAGGGGTAGGGGGTACGATGGGGTTCAATAAAGCTTCACTCATCAGAGTTTTTGTGTCCAAAAATAGTTCATTGCCACAAACAGACATCATTTGCACTATGCAAGTGAGAAAGAAAAGAAATGAAACGACATCTAAGCAAAAAATAATGGTTTTTTTTAGTGTTATAGGAGGATAAGCAGAAAATGTCCAAAATTGCATAAAAATCCACTGTGGCATAACATTGTAAAACCTTAATATTTCAAGAACAGAAGCAGCCAGTAGATTATTTTTCCACAAACATACTTATATGCGATAGTACATTGTATATGTACAATTACATAAATCTTGCAAAAAGTAGAGGTCCCCTTAAATGGCAAACTGGTTCTCAGAGGTGAATTTTTAAATGAGGCCTTCCAGTTACAATCTATGCCTCCAAAGTTCACCTTGTCATCTGACTTTGTAATCACAGAAATTCTAACATGTCTGTCTTTGTATGTAAGAACAGCAGATCAAAATAAATTTGCGTCTATGATGTACAATGGGCTATAATGATGGCGTATGAAGAATTCACTGAAATATGCGATTTTCCTTTATAATTTCGACCAGAAGATAGAATAAGTGACGTTTAGTTGGTATGCAAGTACAATTGATTAAGCTATTTGATGTTGCAATTACATAGAAATGATTTCCAAATAAAAATGTG
The DNA here is from genome assembly GCA_964020975.1 of Hermodice carunculata. Classification (NCBI taxonomy): domain Eukaryota; kingdom Metazoa; phylum Annelida; class Polychaeta; order Eunicida; family Amphinomidae; genus Hermodice; species Hermodice carunculata. The sequence continues at coordinate 58,317,073 of OZ026612.1, forward strand.
CTGAACTAATTTCTCACCTGGCATCTTTCAAAACAACAGAAATGTGGCCTAAATGATCAAGTTTGAAGATCAAAACTGAGAGAAGTAGCAAGCTCATCACAACGACCTTAATGTTATTTCATGATGGCATTGAGTGAGTGAAATAGGGATAACAACAAGTACTTGTCATCAAAAATAATTGTTTTATGACAGCAGCACAAGGACATGTTTTTCCATCTAAGAAACTTCATTTTTAGGGGAAGGGGGTACAATGGGGTTCAATAAAGCTTCACTCACCAGAGATTTTGTGTCAAAAAATAGTTCATTGCCACAAACAGACATCATTTGCACTATGGAAGTGAAAAAGAAAAGAAATGAAACGACATCTGAGCAAAAATAATGTTTTTTGTTTTTGGAAGGTAAGATGAAAATGTCCAAAATTGCATGAAAATCCACTGTGGCATAACATTGTAAAAGCTTGATATTTCAAGAACAGAGGCAATCAGGAGATTTTTTTTCCACAGACATACTTATATGTTATAGTACATTGTATGTGTACAATTACATAAATCTTGCAAAAAGTAGAGGTCCCCTTTAGGTTACACCCCTACATTGGCCACAGAGGGCAGCACAAAGGTATAATGTGTAATGACCAGCACTGTAAGATTTGGCTTGACCACAGTGGTGGAATTTGTGGTGGGCTAAAATGCGTTACATATAATTTTAATTCAGATTTAGCCATCTCAAAATAGAGTAATTGGAATAATTTATTTTGGGCATTTGTTTTTCGGGGTGGTCGGAAATTTTAAGATGATATAGGGTGCGGACAGGTGAAAATCCAACATGACTGCATTCAGGTGGGGCAAAGTCAAAAGTTTTGAGTTCATCATATATGTTAATGCCTCTTATTTTGTAAGTCAGACTTGAACTTTATTGCTTAGCATAGTCTTCATTAAAGTTAAAGCTCTTACTCTCAGATACGCCAGGATGTGTTATAATGGCTGCTTATGGGAAATTCGATTTAGTGTTACCACCTGTAGAACCATCTCACCCGGTGGTCTAATGAGGCAACATTTTGTACCCTGGTGGTCAAAGATCGAACAACAAGTACCAATTGCCCAAAGAGAATACATGTATATCTTTGCAAGTTACTAAGTTATTTAATGGGTTGGATTAGTTGTGTTGTTTTTGTTTTGTTTTTACTCAAAGGCTCAATATATATGGAAGTACTTGTGTAGTACATATGGCAAGGATTCTGTGATAGTATTAAATTATAGTTTAAGGCAGTTCATTTGCTCACTTTGGAACATATTTTGCAACAAACACATTGTATCATTTCATGCCAGTTAGTTTATAAAAGGAAATGACGTCATCAAATTTGATAAATTTGAATTACACAACGAAATACTGTTTGAGTGACATGTTCAATGTCCACTATTTCATGTTAGTAGGTCTATATATACAAGTTTTACTCAGTTTGTAACTATTATTTGCTCTCTTTATTTCATCTTATCATTTTGTTGTGGGGATGGACGGCAGGAAAATGGAAATTATGCACCAAATGATTGCAAACAATTTGGATGTATGTTAATACATTAAATGAAGTATATTATCTCTAACATAACTTTTGTAGGAACAGGCAGGATTTTGGTGTGTTCAAATGACAATATCAACAACATAATTGTCAGTCCATGAATTTCTGAACTGCCATGAGTCAAGTATACATTAAAATGCTTCATCAGATATGTCTCACCTATATTTTGTTGTTGGTCTTAAGGGAAAGTAAACGTGACATCAGCCTTTTCCATAATCTACCTCTATGCTACAATTTGATCTGATGTGTAGAATTTTGATTGACTTTTCATGCTTTTCAATGTAAGCCGGAATTTAACATTGTGACAGGTTTGCATTAACAATACATGTTAACATTCTTGTAATATTATATGAATCCAAATACAGATAAATTTTCAGCTAAAATAATACGGACTTTTTAAATTATTCGTCAGTACAAGGGTACTGGTCACCTGTTGATGGTGCAGATAAATGCTTCAATCTACGAAGAATAAATCAAAACCATGTTGCATTGCCATTAATGAAAATAATCCTTCTTCATACTTCTAGATTCAATTTCATCTTTGACACAATCCATGATATAAAATGAATGAATGAACATATTTGAAATGGAAATTTTCTGGCATTAGGCATAATCCGGTTCAGTATCATACATGTAATTAGGTATATTCATGAAAATTAAAAATTATAATTACAAAAATAAAATTTACATCAATGGATAGGATATCATGTAAGTAGTAATATGCTTTTGGAATTGAAGTTTTATGATGAAAACTTTTGAAGATATTAAAGAAATAAAATTTCAGATATTGGGCAAAATGTCATCACTTCTGCATACAAGAAAGTGTGATTAAGGACTGAGCCAGTCAGGTGGGTTCCAGCTGAGTGAGCAGGGGCTACATGGCTTTTCACACCTCCACATACCAGAGATGGGCTGACACTGCTGTTTCCACATGAAGTGTTTACTATACTATTGACTAATATTCATTTTGTTTATATATAAGCACATTGAGTTAATGGTCATTATAACAAGTTTGATAAATTGAGCAAATTATTCTTATTTTATGGTAAAAAGATGCAGATTTAAACCTTAGCAGCCTGAAATAAATAACACTTCATTTGCGAAACAACAATGTGGGGCTTTGATACAAAATAACATATAATCACAAAAAAAGGCATTAAAAGTAGAACAAAAATATATACATTTTATTAATGCTATATAAAGTTTGTAAAATTTGCAGGTGAAAGACTTTCAGCTGGTAAAATGCAAGTACATGTAAACGTTTTATTCATGTTTGTCCATGGTATGGCATATGTTCTTCAAATGTCAATGTTCTTTCACCACAGACATCACTGTTATATAATTTTTGAAAGAAATACATTCTTTTAACACTGTTTGTTCTTGGATTCTTCTGTTCATAAAATTGCACATATTACAGTCACATGTAAAAGGTTCATACATGTTTGTCCATGGTATGGCAAACATTCTTCAAATGTCAATGTTCTTTAATCACAGACATCAATGTGTTGTATTTTTTAAAAGAAATTCATTCTTATAATTTGTTTGTTCCTGGATTGTTCTGTTCATAAAATTCCCAACTGTACAGGCTGTCGTTTGCTGGATATCATTTCTTTTTTCTTTTTTTTTCAATCTGGTGGTGACATAATCATCTGTACATGGGAGTAATCTGGAACCTGAAATTAAAAGGAAAAATAATAAAAATAATTTAAAACATTAATTGCACTTGTACATTTTGGTAGTAAAAATAAATAATTACATTGGAGCTGTGAGAGCAGAAAAAATATGAAGGACATAGACATCTTCAAGTGACTTCAACTGTCATGAAATGACTTTCTGAACAAAATTTAAATTCCCTAAAACTCACAATATTTTGAAGCTATGGAAATAAAAATACTATCATGATATTGCCTATCAGCAGACGTTTTCATTGATATAAAACATGTATATGGTTCCCTTTAAAACCTTAAAATATCGCCGACATTCAGACCAAGCTCATGCGCCCGTTCCCGCAGGTTACTGGTGTAAGCCTACGGGCCAAGCGTGACCCTTTCCCCGCAGGCCGTACACTGCAACTCGCGCTATGAAACGAGTTTTTTGGAAGACCATTACTTCACTTCCATACGGTGAATTTGTTTCAAATAAACGTCAAATTGTTCATATTACTCGTGGGAAAAAAATATGATTTGTTAGATATATATTTATCGTATGAATTATGTGATTCAGGATACACTTCATGTGCTGATCTCTCCCGTGAAGCAAGCGGCCAGATCGACAGCACGGCCTCTTTTACACATCTTTCAGAAAGCATAACTCCGACAATTTTTTATCGTTTTTGATAAAGCAAAGTGCATATTAAAGCTTATGATAGAGAGATTTTGGATATGTAAGTTTTATGTGGCTATACTGCTGATGCAATGGGATTAAATTGGCAAAACCGGCGTGACAAAATCCCAGGCAGGTGTGAGAAAATGGCGTCCATTTGCCAGTCGTCAGAAAATCTTCTCGTCAAACCAAAAATTTGAGAGGCTCATAACTTCGGTGAGTGGCAACCGATTTTCATGAAATGAAGTTCAAATGAAAGATAATTTCCTAAAGCATAGGAAGAACTTAAATTTATAAAAGAAGATCGATCACTTACCTTAGAATTTTAACGCTGAATTTGACTTTGATCTTCGATCGTCGCTCATGAATGGAGTATCGCATTTAAACGGGCCAAAATGGCGGGCATCAAAACAAACAATCTCATTGGTCGATCTGAGCACGTGATAGGTCATGCATTGTGATTGAAATAGCTTTTAATACTGAAAACGTAAAACGCATCTCAAGGGTCCAGGCAGTGGGGCGATACACTTTCACACCTATTACTGCATAGACAGGTGCGATAGCCGCGCCCCACGCGGACATGGGCATACCTAATGTAATAAGATTTAATTCACATTTACATGTACCAATTTCAACTTGGATTTGTCTGACATGATTAAAAACTAAGCAAAGGGGTCTGGCATCTTATGCATCATTATACATGATACTGAAAATACAAGAATATGTGCCTTTGAATTTTGACACACTTTAATCTTGATGATTTTTTTTGGCCATAATACCATTGCTTTGGGAAAGTCATTGCAGCAATCATGGAAAAAAGTCGTCAACATTCGAACCTGGAGAACAACTTAACTGGGCCCAAATCTTCCACCTTTGCTAGTTATAACCATAGATCAGATTATTTGGCATATACTATTTTCAAAATTAAGAACTAAAAAACCAAAGAAAGACCAAATCATTAGTATTATTGCCATTGGTACCCAAGGTCGTATGGAAAAAAGTCGTCGTTACCGAAACCACGGGTCAATCTGTCCGTTATGCAGTCCATAGAAATACTGTTAATTGGACCTCCAAACGCCAATCTTTATGGCTGTAACAACGAAAATAAATATATTTCAGTTAACCGCCACTGAATATTACCATGAGCAAACAGCAAAATCTGTAATAATGATCGAAAATGGGAACTTGGAAAAGGGTCGTTCACTTCAACAATCTCCCCCGGAAGTTTTGATAATAACCACTATAACGCGCATGCGCAAGAAGTACCCATCCGGTTGGGAAAAAGATCGCTGACGCCAACAAATACTTAAGTCGTTTTGTTGACTACCTGGCGACCCATTCAGTCTGTCCCAGTGACATTTACAATTTAATGATAAGGAAATCAACTTCATGTATCAATTACAAACTTTGTGATTATCTATCTTAGCCCATCTAGCCTGTCGCAGAGCGACTAAAATGGGAGCAACTTTACAATGAGTACAAATGAGATCAAATTTACACAACCAGTCTCATTCCTTAAAAAGGGACCAATGGAACCCTAGAAGTTTTCAGTGCAATATGTACTGGTTGATATCTCAACATACAAACATATATATACATAGACGAAATGATGTAGGCCTTGTACTGAACCTGGCAGGGAATACCGGTAATTGTAAATTTATTGAGTACTTCACTTGGGTATGTCCTGCGCAGTCAAGCAGAGACAGACCCCCCCCCCCCCGACTCCCAGTGCTGCTTAGACAGTTTTTAGGTGCTACATTTAGTACGAGAGGCACGTGGACAGTTTAAGCACAAAGTTTTGTAATGTAGGCCTAATACATGTACTTGATTTGCTTCCCTATTTTATATTCTGTAAATGTCACTGGAACAGACTGAACGGGTCGCCAGGTAGGCATACTTACAGTTTTTAGGTGCTACACTAGTGCTGCTTAGACAGTTTTTAGGTGCTACAATGGTGCTAGACCAACTTAGACAGTTTAAGCATTTTGTAAAACTTATAGAAAACTTTAGAAAATGTTGTATTATGCTGCCTTAAGACTTACTTTTTTAACACTCCGTCTGAATATCTGTAGTCGATAGTGTTACCACAGAATCACGGGATTACCTACCTCAAATACTAGTCAGTGTTGTTGTTGACTGTTAGGTATTCATATCTAGCCTGTGGATGATTGTATTAATTACCATATGACAATTAGGTCAGAATTGACCTGGATGATTGTCAATAAAAGTTTTACTGACTTACTTACTTGCTTACTTACTTTACTTTTTGACCCGTTAAGCAAATTGGGCTTGATAATTTCGTGCAAAATATCATTTATAGATCTTTTAATATGTTCATAACAACATTTGTAAATTTGAAGTGTTGTGTTGACAAAATAGCGAGAATAGTTAAGTATTTTTGAAGAAGTAATGCCAAACATCTACATTGAAATTTTTGCTTTCGGCTTCCTTTGGCATTTTATGAACTGTTTACTATATCAATAACCCTAATATGTATGCATGTATGTATGTATGTATGTATGTATGTATGTATCTATCTATCTATCTATCTATCTATCTATCTATCTATCTATCTATCTATCTATCTATCTATCTATCTATCTATCTATCTATCTATCTATCTATCTATCTATCTATCTATCGATCTATATATATATATATATATATATATATATATATATATATATATATATATATATATATATATATATATATATATATATATACATATATATATATTCTGATTTGCTTATGGCTACTTCTATTCATTTGCTGCTATTTTTAGCTCAGCTGACTTGTAAGTCAGCTGAGCTTATCTTATGGTCCTCCGTCCGTCGTCCGTCAACAATTCACACTTTTGACTTCTCCTCCAAAACCGTCAGCCAGATCCACTTCAAACTTGGTGCGGAAGTGCCTTGGGTAAGTGTCTACCAAGTTTGTTCAAATGGTCACGGTCCAGTGATTCTGGGATTTTAAATGATTTTTTTGGTTCTTTTTTGGGCAAATCTTAAAAAAAAATCTTCTTCTCCGAAACCGCTCACCCAATTGCTTTGATATCACAAAGGAACAATTCCTGGGACTCCTAGTTCTTAATTTGCTCACCAGGTGGCACTGCAATCTTTCCCAATTTTTTATGAATTTAAGTGTGTTATAGCTATTTTTGACTTCTTCTCCAGAACCGTCATGCAGAATACGCTGAAACAAGGTGGATATGTTCCTTGTAGAAGGGTCAAACAAATTTGTTCACTATGTGGGAATGCTGCAGATTCCTGATCTTTAACGATTTTTTTCAATTCGGGTACTTATCGGTCAAAATGCAGCTTTCCTATTGATTACTATTGAAGTCAATGAGTATTCTAATGCTTATTCACATTTTCGACTTCTCCTCCAAAACCCTCATCCAGATTAACTTCAAATTTGGTTGCAATATACCTTGGGTGGGTTTCTGCCAGGCTATTCAAATGGTCATGCTCCAGTAATTTTTGGATTTTTAATGATTTTTTGTTATTTTTTTGGACAAATGTTAAAAAATCTTTTTCTCCGAAACCACTTACCCAATTGTTTTGATATCACACTGAAAGACACCTAGGGGCTCTTAGTTCTCAATTTGTTTACCAGGTGGCGCTGCAAATTTTTTCTAATTTTTTATGATTTTTTTTTTTGTGTTATAGCTATTCTCGACTTCTTCTCCAGAACCGTCATGCAGATTAAGCTTAAACGTGGTGGATATGTTCCTTGTGGAAGGGTGAAACAATGTCGTTCACTATGTGGGACTGCTGCGGATTCCTGATGTTTAACGATTTTTTTCAATTCCGCTCCTTTTCGGTAAATGCACCTTTCCTATTGATTACAATGTAAGTCAATGGGCATTCTAATGCAAATTTACATTTTCGACTTCTTCGTCACCCAGATTTACTTCAAACTTGATGGGGATATACCATGGATGGGTGTCTGCCAAGTTTGTTCCAATGGTCATGTTCCAATGAATTTTGGATTTTTTTTATGATTTTTTTTTTCAAAAATCTTTACAAAAGATTTAACAGGAAAGTTTAACATGAGAATTTCTTGTAATAGTTATAACTTGAATAATTTTGGCAAGATTTACTTCAAACTTGGTGGGGATGTGCTTTTGGTGGATCTCTACCAAGTTTGTTCAAATGGTCACGCTCCAGTCATTTTTGGATTTTTTTATAAGTTTTTTTGGTTCTTTTTCGGGGCAAACCTTAAAAATTCCTCTCCTCTGAAACTGCTCACCCAATTGCTTTGATATCGTACATAGACACTCCCAGGGATACGTAGTTCCCAATTTGTTCACCAGGTGGCGCTGCAACTTTTTTCTAAGTTTTTAAAGAATTGAATTTTTTGTATGGTTTTGCTATTTTTCACTTGTTCTCAGAACCTTCACTCAGATTAAGCTGAAATGTGATGGATATGTTCTTGTGGAGGGGTCAAGCAAAGTTGTTTACAAGGTGGCATTGCTTTGGATTCCTGATTTTTAAGGATTTTTTAATTCGGGTACTTATCGGTCAATGCAGCTATCTTATTGATTACTTACTTACTATATAAGTCAGTGGGCATTCTAATGCTACTTTACAGGATAACTGACACGAAATTTACTGTTTACTTGATAACTTGAGATCTGTTTTGAGTTAGTACCGTGATGCTGCACATGTTAATGTTTCTATAAAAAGGTCATGCTTAGACAGTACATGAATGACCTTGACCTCGTTTCTGGGGTCACAGTTTAACATACATGAATTTTAAGAAAGCTCGCGTTTCAAGAGGGGGACCTCTGGTGAAAGGGACCTTAAAAGAGGGGGACCATTCTATATCCTCATGATGCCCTAAAACAAATTCATCATTTATATTTTTTTACTTTTTTTGGTTAGTTTTTGGCTTGGTTGTTTGTTTTGTTTATTCATGTACATTGCTCATTTATTTCACAGTTAAGATAAAAAAACCCAAGTTCACTATTTCCAATTTTTTGCTATTTTGTTTGGTTGTGTTTGTTTGTTTGTTTGTTTTGTTTTGTTTGTTTTTTGTTTTTTTGTTTTTGTTTTTGTTTTTGTTTGTTTTTATGTTGTGTTCCTTGTGTACTCTGGAAAACCCCTCGATTAGTCGACTTGTGCACTATTGGGCTATCCAGTGTGAAATAAATATGTTTAAATTAATCCCGCAAAACCAATTCATCATTTCCATATTTTTTGCTTGATTAATTGTATCGACTTTTGTTTTGATTTTTCATGTACATTGCTCAGTTATTTCATGATGTAAACAGCACAAGTTAGTTCCTTTTTTTTCTGCTTGTACATTGCTCATTATTACACCCCCAAAACAAGTTGATTATTTCAATTGAACACACAAAAAGTAAAAAAAGTCTTTTGAAGATGGAATGCATTCACAAGGGGTTTACCAATGCAGTGTTGTTTGCAGCAACTGTTGATAATGAATTATTACACCAATGTGGCTTGGGCAACTCTGATGAGTTGTTTGTCACAACCGTCCATAATGGATTATCACCTATGTGGCATGAGCAACTCACAAGGATGTTGTAGTCACCTGGCAGTTTAATTATGGCAAATTGGTTTGAACAATGCATATGGCAAACATGAAAGTGCTTATGTATTGTGCTAAGAAAGTTTTATCTTTTCTTTTTTTTTTCTGATAAGACACAGAAAGATCTAAGAGAAATGTAAGCCAGTTTGATGTACAATGGTCCCCCTTTAAGAGAGGCTACCCCATATACAAAGACCACATCTCCCTTTGCCACAAGTATGGAATGTTACATTTTCTATGTTTTACGCGAGGTTAGGTGATTTTGTACACTGTTGTACATAAAAAGATTGACAGTATGGTTTTATTCAGTGTGTAATTTAGTTTAGTTTCATCTTGGAACTTCCACATTTTGTCAGTTCATTGCTATGTAGTGAACTGAAAGGTTGCATCATTGGTACATTTAAAAAGCACATGTTACATGTAATAAATTTCCATTGTTAAAAACATTGTATATTAGCAAACATATAAAAATTTATACTTAGCAAACAAAACAAAATCAAACAAACATAGAGCATGAAAGAATGTGATTTTAACAGATTATGTTCAGTTTACCACGTTATTCTCTTCGTTGACTTATGTCATCATAATGGATGATTCCCCCGTCACGTGGGGCACACTGGGCAACCAATGTTCTCTCACAATGTGTGGCGGAGATAATCATAAATGTATCATTGTCTATTTGTAATTATAAGCTACATTTTTATGTAAATTTCATGTGGTTGATTGAGACTAGAAGTTATTTATGTATAATACATGTCGGATACAAGTGTATATGGACTATTTTACATGTGAATACATATTCAATACATGTGTGGATGATAACGTTATGGCCATATGCAGATGAGACAAAATACATGTATGCATTGTTTCCTTAATTTGTTGTGGTTATTATTATGATAATAAAGTATTGTTATTGAAATAAATGCCATTTGCGGTTTGTTTGTTTGTTTGTTTGTTTGTTTTTTGCTTGTTGCTGAATGTTTGTACAATAAAATTTCATTGTAAATGTTGGTTTCTTACATCATGTATTCGAAATTTCTAGTCTATTAGGTCCTTTTGGGTTGCTGCTTTGAGAATCTACAATTTTTGCCTTGTTCATGTGAACAATACTAGTATATTCAAATCCCCTGTGACAGAATTTGGAACTAATGTTCCCACTGTACTCGTACTCATTTTTCAATTGATTTTTATGAAAAAAGTGCAAGTGAAGACACAGGAACTTTTACCTTTTGGACAAGAATCTTGACCTTTTGTTCAGTTATTTTTTTCTTTGGTGTATTGACAGGCAGTCTCATAATGAGTTTTCACTGAACATTTCATATGTTTGCTAGGATAAGAAGACAATCCATGCTTTAGGGCACTGTCAGAAAATTGTTAGTTTCTCTTGTCCAGCAACACAACAGAAAAATACGGGTAGGTAAATCGAAATAAAATAAAATTGAGCTTAGAAAAAACGGGAGACGTCCTGATGTACCAAATCAGGATGGTGCGTATATGTTCAATTCTTGGTGACTACATCTAATACTTCACTTCTATCTTTTTTAATAAGAATAGTGAATCGCCAAAGTTTATTTATAATCAGTTTCATTAAGGAAAAACTGAAAGCCAATTATGCTATACACTAAACCATTTATTGCAGACACTATTTTTTTTTACCTGTTTCAATGTACAGGGTCAGTAGAATATAAAAAAACTCTTTTTATTTTACAGCCAGGAGCAATTAAGGTCGGTCAGGACATGAGAAACAGATAATTTATCAGCATTGCCCTTACCAAGTTCGTGTTTCTCTGATTTTACATAGGCACCACAATTTCAGTAATTTCTTTTAAAAAAAAATATTGAACTTATTTTACTTGTACAAGTCAACTCTTGTCACTGAAGTTTTACTAGACTTGAGAATAACAGACGGCCGCTTTGCCTGCAATACATATAGAAATTCCCTTATCGCTTCATTAGTGGTCCTTCCGTAAGTGTTTGCAGAGAAATGCCAATGTTTCATTCAAAAATAAATTTTGAAATACTATTTAAAATTGGCAACACATTTTGAACAGTATGATTTATAGATGGACGTCTAGGTTTGCAACTTTTTTAGAAACTGAATTCTAAAATGTTATAAATTATTTACCTATTTGGAAATGAACATAGCATAATAGATTAGAATAGGGGACCAATTAAACAAGAATGTTTTCAAACTTGATACACCATATTTGAAATATGGACATTGTTGACCTCATTAGTAGCAATAAATCCAATCTGGAGTTTGATAGAGCTCTTTTCTATATTGAGTGCATTGCCATTGAACTCAAAGTAAAAGTGTGAAAGTAAAGTAAAATTCTAACATTTTGAATGAATGCATATCTGCAAATCCTATTACACAATCAGATAAATATCGGTTGGAGGAAAGAAGCAGAAAAAAGTGTTATAACAGTTTTAATGCTCGGTTTTGCTATCGACGCACGACTTTTAAAGTGAGCTTTATTCACACATAAGCAAGAAATGCATACTCATTTCAGAATCCCATGTATATTAACAGTATGAATCCTGGTCGGCAAAAGAAATACCCATCCCATGCGAAGCTGCCTGAGGATCGATCAGGTGTCGAACAAAACTGCACAAAAAAGAACTTAATATTTGAGTCTGCCTGAAGGAAGCTGGTCGTTGTATACTCCTAAGCACCCATATACGTTAAACATAAGTTATTAACCGTAAAACAGATCTTTTCTAACTTCTGTACCCCTGCATCGGACCCGGTACCTCTGCATCGGATTTGCACATGCTCCTAGTGGTCCAGAATGGACAGGACTGCGCATGTCCAGATTGGTACGCCGAGCATGGACCCTGCTGCGATCATCACCGTCACGGTTACGTGAAAACAAGATGGGGGGGGGGGGGGGGGGGATTAAATCATGAATGTGGAGTGAATATGGAGTTTGTCATTAGCTTTATAGAACCAACTATGTAAAGAAATACGGCAATAGGTAGAATTTAGGTTGTTTTGCCTAAATTGCTAAAGCCTAAAGAACTTAGGACATTTGAGGTCACTGGTGCCGGTACTACGGTAGTAGTAGCCAAAGAAAAAAAATTATATTCCTGAACGATTTCTTGGTGGAATTAGTCAGGCAAAATTCTAAGATTTAAATTGATTCTATTATCATTGCTTGGGCTTACACGCTAGTTTATTTTTAGATAGCTCAGTGGAAGGGAATGACACAGCCAGAGGTGACGAGTCCACAGAAAGTTGAGAAACCAGTATTGCTGAAGGTGTGTGTGTGTGTGTGTACGCTTCAGTAGGCCTGCACGTATGTTCTTTTGTAGCAAAAACCTCATTTTATGGGCACAATTGCTCTATGCATCTGTCTGCACATTACAATAAAGTGTATGTCTATCTGGCTTTATTCCTGTGCACAACTACCAGAATAATTGTGGCTGTTTTTTTAGTACGGTAGCTCCCAATCACTATGTAAAAGCTGTGTAATTGTGAAGGTGACAATGGTGTAATGGTCTATGGATGTGGACCTCAGTAAAAACCTTAAATGAATACAAAGAAACAAAAATGAAAAAGAGAAGAAACAGAACAAACACAACAACCAAAGAAAGCGAAAGAAAAGGAAATTTAAATTTCATCATTTAATCTTACCCAAATCAATTAAGCCAATATGGAAATTTTGAACCCTGAAAATCTTCGAAATTACTATCATTTGGTGTGCCATTCCTATTTCAATTCATAGGCAATCAAAATTAACAGGGCATAAAATATATCCAGTAAAAGTTGAAAACATTTTTAGCATTTCAAAACATTCATATTTTTAAGGCACAGAGTACTTTTGCTGTGAAATAAATCTCTATTTAAGTATTATTATTATTATTATCATTATTATTTGATTTGGCAGCCATGGATTCCAAAATAGAAGTAGATAAATATTGTTGTCTGAAATTTATTTTCAGATTGTCCAGTGCAACATGACCAGGATGCAGTTGTCGGGGCTGCAGATGCAGGAGTCAGGCTTACAGAAGGTGTGTGCGTGTGTTTTTTTTCTTGTGTGTTTTTCATTTTTACTTGTTATTAACCAAAAATTCCCAAATAGAAATAGATTAACATTGTTGTCCATAATGAATTTATTTTCAGATCATTCAGTGCAATCTGATTACCAGGACATAGGAGAGGCTGCAGAGGCAGAGCCAGGGTAGCAGAAGGTGTGTTTCACGCTGTAAACATAGATATGCCATATTGATTTATTCATTCTGGCAATAAAGTGCATCATAATAGAAGCAGGTCCTCAACTTTTAGTCCAGGAGATCCTGATTTAAAATGAAAATATTTCTACTAGTAACACTTAGAAAATCATGTGCCAAGGATAAAGATAGGAGTCATTCATTGTATGTAAATACTTTTATTTTAATTTAACAAACTTAAAAGAGCAGCTTAGAATTTGTGTACCCTATCAATTATAATACACTAACAGAAAACATACAGATATCCTGAATTGTATGTGTAATAGACGAATAAACTATGTAAAGTTTCAGTTTGTTGTTGGCATGAAAGCTACCAGGTAAACTCGGTATGTGAGCAAAGGGAAGGCAAACATACCATTAAATTGTTGCATTCAATATCATTGATATATATGTGTGTGTGTCTGTGTCTGTATATACACACAGACACACAAACACATACACACAGACACAGACACAGACACACACACATACACACACACACACACACACACACACACACACACATATATATATATATATATATATATATCAATTTATTTCTCTGTTTTCGACATAGAAGTGCCTGTGTCAGTGCATCATGAAGGCTCAGCTGCAAGTGAGTTTTTACATCATTACCCCTTATCTTCTGATGATATATTCTGTGTATACAATGGTCCTTCCTTTTTGAGGACCCCATCATGAATAACCACAAACCTTTGAGTAATGAATATGCCATGTCCAAATTGTATCTTTTCCATGAACACTGTTTCACAACCCTTGAAAGGCTGCCTGATTTGTATGAGATCTTCTTAATGTGGCCTGGGGGTGGTCATTCAAGGCAGGGCTTATTGGGTGTAGTATGTCCTAATAGTTTTGTATTCAAGTATATGAGCACCTATTACCGTGTCATTTTAAGTATGGTTGCTGTATTTTACTGTCAAAATTTACAACTGTCAAGTTTGAGTTTAGTTAATTTTTAATTTGTGCACACAGATGGTATGATTATTTTGAGAGTAGATCTGCTGATGCATTTGACAAAGCAATTTGTATTGCTCTAGTTTATGCACTCACCCTGTGCAAAAGATTCTTACCAGGAAAACTTTCATGAAACATTATGAAAAGTTACAGTGTTGCAAAAAAAGCAAATCATAGTTTGTAAAAAAAATTGCATAGTTGTTACTACTTAGTGAATGTGTTTATTTTGTTATTTGAATCTGTGAGCCACACATATTTTGACATCCAAGAAAATCCAGTTTTTCATTATTCATGAAATACTGTGTGTTCAATCTTCATTTGAAAACATTCATACATTCTCATCCTGACAAAAAGTAAACTGCTGCAATGGCAATGGATATTTTAGCATCTACTGCTGTGTTTACAGACATGGATGTTAGTGATAACTTCCTAAGCAGTGACAAGTCTGATACTGAAATGGGTACAGCAGGTTGGTGCACCTCATTACAAAATTTCCCACTGGTTCCACAATTTACAGGCACTCCAGGATTCAATGTTGAAATTTCTGACAATGCTTCACCCTTTGATTTCTCTGGAATGTTTATTGATCGTGATATGCTCCTGAAAATTAAGTTGGAAACAAACAGGTATGCAGCCCAGCAAATTGCAAAGTTGAGGAGAACTAATCAAATGAAACCAAGTGGCCTCCTTGCTAACTGGACCAATGTAACTTTGAATGAATTGAGGTGTTTTTTGCCATTGTTGTTCACAGGTGTCTGGTGTACAAACCACAGATCTGTGATTACTGGTCAACCAATCCAGTTCTTCAGTCAACATTCACAAAGCACTTGATGTCCAGGGATTGCTTTCGAGCTATACTGCAAGTACTTCACCTGAATGACAATGACCAGTATATTCCCGAGGGACAGCCAGGCCATGACTCATTGTTCAAGATAAAGCCTCTATATGATGATCTCCAGCACAATTTCAGAAGTCTCTACACAGTTGAACAACATAAGCATTGACGAGTCAATGTGCCCATTCAGGGGAAGGGTGAAATTCAGGATATACATGCCCAAGAAATCTCACAGGTGGGGCATGAAGTTTTATCAACTTTGTGAGTCAAATTCAGGATACATTTGGGCATATGGGCTTGACAGTGGAAATGAGAGGGTTAGTTACAGTCCAAGACAGGTTGCATTGCGACTGATTGATCCACTTTTGGACAAGGGCTACATCCTGTACACAGATAATTATTACTCCAGTCCAGAACTGTTTGATCATCTTGTGGCAAGACAGACTATGGCCGTGGGAACTGTTCGGGCTAATCGAGGAGGCATGCCAGCTGAGCTCCAACATGGCAACTTACGTCGTGGTGATATTGTACACAGGCGACAAGAAAATCTGCTGGCCCTTAGGTGGAAAGACAAACGGGAAGTGAGTATTCTCACCACCAAAAACCACCCCAATATGGTTGAAGTAACACATCGTGCCGGGAGAAAGCAGAAACCAGAAGCTGTCCATGAGTACAACACTTACATGTCTGGTGTTGATCATTCCAATCAATTGCTTAGTTACATGCCTTTTCACAGAAAGAGCATGAAATGGTGGAAGAAGCTCTTTTTCCACATGTTCTGCATGGCTCTGGTAAATGCATAAGTCTTGCACAAGAAAATTCATGCAGACAACTGGCCAGCGAAAGAATCCTTTGGAGCAGTTCTTCATTGCTGTTTCACAAGGTCTGGTGGATGCTGCTAGAGAAGCAGTGTAAGAGGAAGCAGGAGTCGCTTCTCACGTCCGTCTCACAGGGCGTCATTTTCCATCTAGATTGCCACCCACCGAAAAACAGGAGCATCCAAGAAGAGTATGTAAGGTCTGCAATGATTGTGCCAAAAAGCAAGGACAGGGTGTTGGAAGGAGTCAAAGAAAACGTCAGGACACTTACTACTGGTGTCCATCTTGTGATGTTGGCCTTTGCTTGGAACCTTGCTTCAAGGTCTATCACACCCAAAAGAATTAATGCTAAAAAGCGAATTTCCATCGGTAGCTGAATAGCTTACTTATTTGATTGTGGGCCCCATAAAGCTGCATGACTGCATACAATTCTGGAATTCCAGCATATGTTGTATATAAGTTCTAGACTACTTCTTAAATGATATTCATAATTCTGAATTTCTTAATGAATCGTAGCAGTAACAGAGAGTGGCAAAAAGAGACATAATCTGTTGTTAAACTTGAGTCTGAAACTCCAACAATACCATATTAATATGAGGGCTTGTGGAGTGACACAATTACGTTGTGTTAAAACTAATGTCAGCAAAAGTGCAGTGCTTAGTCAATAAAAGCACAGATTTTGAAGACAGAAAATGAACAGTGCATCCTCTATTTTTTCACAGATATATTTTTCAACAGGCTGTAATTTCACATGGCATCTAGTAATCTGGGTCAACATTGTGACCGGGATTACTAGAGGTCAAGTGTGGGTTGACACACAAGTTTTGCCTTCTGTAGGTGAAACATTTTAATGTTGCGATATCAATGAAAATCCACTAATTTTTTTACAGGGAAAATAGGTGATAAGCAACTGGCGTGATGGTTAATGGAAACTTTTCTCTCATCATCACTGGGGACAAAACATTAAGCAACTGACAAAATTTAATGAAAATGCAGGACATTTTAATTGCCGTTACCAATTGATCTGAAATAAATAATCTTAGATATATTTGGCAGCTTGGCTTATGGATACCTTGTCATTTGTGCCATATTCTAAAACAGCAGATTTTTATTTTGTGGCTAAGTCTTGTCTTTCAACAGAGTCAAATCTTACTTCACGTTTGTGATTTTTAGATCCTTCTTTTCCAATGATTTTGTCTGCAAATATGGTGTAGCTTTGGTGTGTTTTATTTCACCATTGACACTGTATTGCACTGAATCAGAATTTGAAAACAAGGTAATATTGTATGTAAAGATTTATTTTATCCCATATGTTGACATCTACATGTAAAATGTCTGCAACAATACAAAGGAAATTTATGAGAAACTTAGTTTGTACCCATGCATAGTTTAAAGCATGCTATGCCGTCTTTTTTCTGAATATCTAATGATTATATCAGGCAACAGTGGGATAAAATGAAACATCAAGCATGTGTATTTGGCTGTAATAGTACATTTCACTTGATCATGCAAAATACAAACAGCTGAGTAAACATGTTTAATTTGTTGTTATATTATACTGAGTTGAGATGCATTTAAAAAAGTACATTTATTAATCTATTTCATTATTTTATGCTCTTTTTTATTATTATCATTTGTAATTGGTGTAATGATAAATTATTTGATGAAAGCTGAAAGGATTGTGTTACCCTTAGCTGATCTTTATTACGTTGCTAAAATGCATTTTACATATGCTTCAAAAACATAGTTTGGCCTGATTGTATTGAGAGCAGCTATGGCGTTAGGATTCAAATATTTGTATTTGAAGTTGTTTTTTTTAAATGTTTTGCTTGGTTTACTTTACCAAAATCACACTGCATCCAACATGTTGATATATATATATATATATATATATATATATATATATATATATATATATATTAATAAGTTTTTAAAAAAAATATTTCAAAAACGTAATTTTTTGCAGTTAGCACTTGAGTAAAGTTTGAAAATGGTATTTTTATTTGGAACTTTTAATGATCAGATTTAAGCATTAAATCTGAGTGAACCAATTTTTTATTTGCTGTCAGTAGAACTCTGATGAAACAAACTCTGCATTCTAGTGCCGTCTGTACCATGATCAGTTTAAGTAATAGCTGACACTTCAGAATCTTTCTCAGACACAAGGCGACCAATGTCTAGACTCGAAGTTTCCATTTTTTGCATTACTGATTAATCTTGATGATCTTTTCACAATAAGAAAACAGAAACTAGCTCATTATCAAGAAGCTGCTTGATGCCTCACATTTGGAACATTTCAGATGGACCAGTTGCCTTTCTGACATGACATTAGGTTTAATAATTTTCAGTAGTATAAGCATGCTAGTATTTTTCATTTGAATAAGAAAAGAACACTTTATCTAACCAGATGGTTGCTTGCTCTCTTAAAGGGTCAGATGTTTTTTGCTGTAGACAGTTCATCTGACCAATGCAGTTGGTCACACTGGAATATGGCAGCAATATACTCAAGGTAATGTGTTGGTTATGCAGTTTTTCTTGACCCTCTTTTCCCTGTCACAATAATATGATTCGTTTTTATTTGTCTGAATTGATTGTATTTATACACAATGAAGTGAAAGAGTTTTGCAATTTCAAATTCCACTCATGCTTGGGACATTCTGGCAACTTGCAAGTATTACAGGCCTCATCCAGCAGAATGATACTTCTTTTCTTTTCTTCAGGTGCACTGTATTTGCGAAATATGTAAATATTTCATTTTTTAACTGATACTTTACAAAGGCTGAATGTAATTTTTATATCAAATGGAACAGAAGATTGGTGTTTACATGTAACATTTATCATAATGTATTAGGTACATTCTAACTTGCATATTCATACAACCAGTAAAAACTTCTGATTAGATTAAAATTTGCTTGTTCTCCGATATTTTGTTGTCAGAAAAATCCTTTGTGGTCAACAGTTTTCGTGGCCGTTGTCTTGGGTTCTGTTTTTTCTTTTTCTTTTTCAGCCTTTATGTGTAGAAAGGGAAGGTTTCATCCAGTGCATCAGAAGCTGGTTTTATTGTGGTTAGACAGCCAATTCTGTAAAGGTCAAACAAAAGTAAATGAGTTCAACAAGGACAATATATCCAGAAGTGATCTGATGTTCCATGAACCTGCTTTGTGGCGATGTTAAATTTGACAGTGGTGTACTGGGTGTATTTTCTGTACTTGTGGTAAACATAAGCTCGCCAGTCATGCAATACTAACTGGCACTTATAATGCTGCATTAGCAGCAACATCCTGAATGGTGGATTTAAAATGTGACTTTCAATGATTTTGGGTTTATATAGCAACCAAAATCTGAAGATCTATTTCCACAAACATTGATTATATGTTTGAGACCGTCTCTTGTGATTGTAAAATGAAGTTTTTCATCCACCCAAATGCATTATTTATTTACAACCCCTCAAATGAATATAGACATTGGTGGCTATAACATATAATGGTGTGAAACATTATGGTCAATGCCCCAGTGATTTTTAAATGTGAGACATGATATATCTACTGTCTTCTTTGACATGCTAATTATTTTGGACCGACCAACAGCATTTTACAGTGAAATGAAGCAAAAAGTTGCTGAAAAGCTACAGAAGTTTTAGATGGCAGACTGTTTATGTGACCTTGAATGACCTTGGGCGATAAGTAACAACAATTTTTTTCAAGTCTATATACACCCCACGTGTTGAAACTTTTAGACCATTTCCTCTTGTGGTTGTGAAATATAGCTCTTGGTATTCCAAAGTGCTTCTTTCATAAGTATACCCCCAATAAATACACAGCAATGGAGGTAACATACAGGTGTATACGCCATTATTATGGTTCATTCCTCACAAAATTATCAATTTAAGAGCTGAAATAGTGTAAATGTGGTGAGGAAGTTCTTTTTGACATATCTGCTGCCCTCTTTGAAACTATAAATACATTTTAGACAGATCAGTTGTATTTTACATACAAATGAAGCAAAATTCGTTTAAAAAAGCTGCAAAAATCCAAGATGGCGGTCAGGTCCTGTGCCTGTTGGCTATTTTTAGCAACAAATATTTAAAGGTCTATTTCCACCCCACATATGCTAAAACTTTTATTGTTCTGATTGTCAAATAAAGTTCTTGATTCTTCTAAATGCCTCTGTCATTAATATTCTCCAAAATGAATGAAAAGCAATAGGTAACCTGCAGTGTATCCGGTACTTTTGTGGTCATTGTGACACAGAATATGCTGATTTAAGTGCTTTAATGTTGTACATTGTGGGAAGGAAGTGGTTTTTGACATATCTGCTGTTTTCTTTTACATTGTAAGCATGTCCTGGACTGGGCAACTGTGTGTCACAATTAAATGATACAGAATTTTGTTTAAAATCAGTAGAAATCCAAAATGGCTGTCATGTGACCTTGAATGACCTTGGCCTATTTTAACAACAAAGATGCTAATACCTTGTTCCACAGCACTAGTGGTGACAGTTTTAGAACATGAACTTTGTTAGTATGCTCAATGGTGCCATTTAGTGTGAAATTGTTTATCTGCTGTGAGACTGAGGGAAAGTGCAATGTAGTTATCCAGCATTTAAATGTGAGAGGCCATCCCAGATGGTTATAATGGCAACAGTACCCAGTGATGATTGTTCAAAAATGTATATTTTTCAAAGCAAAATCCATATGTATATTTGTGATCTAAATTGTCATGATTCCAGCAATGAAAACTATACAGGAATGTTGTATTATCTTTATTGGCCCACTCTATTGTGTCAAACGTTTTTTTGCTAAAATTTTAAAACATGAAACAATACTTTGGTTGCCATGGCAACCAAGTGTTAGCCCCGTCATTACCATGGTAACATATATAGAACCCGAGAGTGCAAGTTCCATTGAACATTTTGGTATATATATTTTATGAGTAGTTGTACAGTAGTAAGGATTTAGCAGGCGTCAAACCCTGGTGCATTTTGCCCAAAATCACCAGACACTAGGTACATAGCTCAGACTGGAAAGTGTTAATTGGTGACAAGGATTCCAGTAGATCTCAGTCTCCGTCCTTGCTAGACTGTGGACAAAAGTTGGATCCCAGGAATCACTACATGGCGGCATGGGACGACCATCCACATTGTTATGGTTGTCGGCTGCAGTTGGGTCAGGTGTGCTCTACTGAGGGTACCTGCAAGTACTGCAGTGATTGGGGAGAGGACAAATGGCTGCTCTTTGAGCAGGCACTAAGGAAATCTGATTGTGCAAGGCTAAAAAGATTGGCCTCTAAGACCTTAAAACGCCAAGCCAATGCGATGGAGTCCTTTGAGTCCTCACCAGATAATCCTCCCTGTGGGCAAAAGAAGAGGCCTAGACTTGCTTCGGCTCGTACCCCATCTTCTTTGTCACATTTGCCTCATGTGTCTTTGGGGAAAGAGTGTGGACTTGCTTCGGCTCATCTGCAGTCCCCTTTGACAGACCTCTCTTCACTTGATTCCTCTTGAGAGTGGGTGAGAAGACGTCAGAGTCGAAAATCATGTAGTAAGGCACCTCTTGGTGGACCTGAACCCACGATTTCCGCCACACCGGCACCCACCCATGCCCTTGGCACCTATCCCAAGGTGGTCTCAGCCTTGGAAGTGATGTCTCGCAGCATGGAACAACAGGGTGGGCTGTTACGTGCTCTGCTCGCCCCTTCTCAGCCAACAGTGCCTTCTCGGGAGTCCGCTCCTAAGAAGCCTGTCAAGTGGCGTTTAGAGCTGCCAAGATCTTGACCTTTGAGTCCGAGCACTCGTAAGGTGCTCAACACTGTAAACTGGTGCACTCGGCTTGGAAGCCTTCGGGCTGACAACCCTGGCCAGTCCGACAGCTGGGGTCCGAGTGCTGAGACAGTAAGTCCGACAAGTATGGCAAGCAGGTACCCTGGCCAGTCTGGGCGCCTGGATCCTAGCACTCAGACTGTGGGTCCAAGGTCCCGGCTACTGCACCGGGTGCCCAGCAAGAACCCCAAACTCCCGGATCCAGGAGCTCGGGCGGAAAGTGACCGCACAGGGGTGTTAGAAGGAAGGCACCTAGGAAGGAAGATCCTTCTGCTGCCACTGGGCCCTCGGCCCCAGTGGGGGTGGCGGTGGCACCCCTGCCCCCAGGTGGAACCTCCTGGCGGCCTTTCTACCATAGCACCGGCAGTCCTGCTGCACCTTTGGTGGCTCCGCCACCTAGTGAGAAGTTGGTGATTCCGCTCGTTCCATCCTTTGAGCCGGGTACTTGGCCTCACTCTCTCGAGCAGCAGGCAGACCAAGAGCTTCGGGATGAACAGCGGTTGCGGGAGGAGGCTTCGTCTTCTCCCGCATTGGCCACCATTATGGTAGCCAAGCCTGAGTCGACTCTGTCGGTTGAGCAGCTTGCTGCTTCTGCCTTGAGTCAACTGTCCCTCAGACCTCAGGCCCGGGAACTCACTGAGATCCCACCGGAATAGCCTTGCCAGCAGATTTCTCAGTCGGCAGCAGCGGAGGTACTGGCTTGCGACCCAGTGGAGTCTCAGCCAGAACACCATGCTGACTCTGCAGGACACTGTGCCTGCTGTGGACCATGAGATCTTGGCGTATGAGCCCTCTACAGTATCTGCTCTCCCTTGGGGAGATCAGGTAGACCTGGCGGAGGCGGAGGCGGCCACCTCTTCGGAGGGCCCCGCTACCCCAACGTCGGGCGTGGTGACAGATCCCCGGCTGTCACAAGTGGCCGCCCCATTGCCCGCAGAGGATTCCTTGTTTGATGAGGCTTTGGGCATGTATGCTCCCCTCATGAGTCCTGAGTCTTCGGACATAGACTCAGAGGTGGAGAATGAGCTACTGATGTCGGACTCCTCTGACACCAGATCTCGGCCTGGGTCAAGAGCTCACTGCTCATGGCAGAGGCTTCAGCCCCTGCACCCATGGACATGGCACCTGCCCCTGCTAAGGGTTGTGACCATGTCAAGGCCCTTATCCAGAGCTTGGTGGGTGATCTAGCGGTGGTCCCATCAATGGAGTACAGGTCGGGTGCAGTTGCGCTGTGTTCTTGGGGCTTGTCCCTAGAATACACATGGCAATGGATGCCCATACCTTTCTTGCCCTTCATCGCTGAGTTTTACCACCCGCTGATGGCCAAGACTTGAGGCACACGGGTTCCCGTTGAGCTACCGACGTTTGGCTACTTGAGCCAGGGGCTTCTCCTCCCTAAGCCGGACGTTCAGGGGAGGTTGTATTCGGCGCCAGAACAGATCTACCCATCCGGTTCACTGCCATTGGACCTTGATTGGGAGGAATTTGATTTTCGGCAGCCTGAGGCCATCACTGTGTCCACAAGGGACTACTAACTTCTCGTTGGCTGCCTTGGGGTCTCTCCTGGAGGACCTCAAGGGCTCTGTGCAGGTCACAGAGGCAGTGCAAGACTGGTTGGACCAGGCCACTCTACTTGAGACTTCGTTGTCACGAGTGGTAGATCACCAGGTCCATACCGCTTGCATACTTGAAGCAAACCTCTGTCTTTTGCGGAGGGATGCCTTCCTCCAGGGTCAGAAGCTGCCTGACTTGATAATTCGCAGAGTGGGGCCACTCTTCTCAGGAACTTTGTTTGGAGGAGAGATGGCGGATGTTGTTCGGTGGATGCAGGAGCTTCGGGCCAGCTCTGCTGAACAAGCATGTTGCAAGGCGCTGACTGACTCTGCTCTGTTGTTGTCATCCTTGGCCACCACTGCCCCGATGCACGGTACTTCCCAGAGCGCGTCAACCAGACCCCAGTCTCGTGCCCCTGCGGAGCAGCAACAACAGGGCAAAGGCAGACAGGGATCTGGGAAGGGCAAGCCTTCAGGTCGAGGGAAGAAGTCAGGGAAGCCTAGGCATTCCTGATTTCGAGCTCCCAGAAGATGTCTCAGGATTGCCTACAGCCACGTCATTAGACTTCATGCAGCGCCCAGTCGGCGGTTTCCTCGCCGCCTTTCTCGGACAATGGGAGTCTATTACAGAAGACTCGTTCTTCCTAAACATCCTGAGACATGGCTACATGCTGCCATTTGGCGAGGCGAAGACAGCCCTCCCTTAAGCAGAGAGTCATGGTGGTTCAGTCCATCCACCTCAGAACCCAAAGCATTGGCATTCCCAGAGGTGGTTCAAAAGCTTTGGAGCCGGTAGAGGATCACGGTTAGCCCGGCTTCTACAACCACCTTTTTCTCATCCACAAGCGTGACGGCGGATGGTGCCCTGTCATAGACCTGTTGACGCTGAATACTTATCTGGAAGTCCCGCCGGACAGGCTCAGAGGATGGAGATATTGCCCTTCTTCTACCGCTTACTAACCCACGTAAGGAGCAAGTCGGCCAATATACGATTTCATTGTGGATTAGGCAGACCATCCTTGAGGCCTACGAGACAGCGCTGGACAGGCCTGGTGCCCTACAGCTGGTCTGGGCTAGAGCTCACGAGTTAAGAGTCTTCAATGCCAACTGGGGCGCCCTGTGGAATGTTGTGGTTGTCGACATTCTGGGGGCCTGCCACTGGCAATTGTCTACGACTTTAGCCAAACACTACTTGCGGGACATGATTGTGCTCGAGGATGGCATGTCCGCCTTTGCGGGCGTAGCGGGCTCCTTTGCATCGGTTCGGATACTCATCCGTTAGGCCTTTCCGATCCCATCTGAGCTGCCACAAGTGTTCTGCAGGCATGCTTACGTGATTGCATCCGACTGGCTTATAGTTCTTTCCGATCCCATCTGAGCTGCCTCAAGTGTTCTGCAGGCATGCTTACGTGATTGCATCCGACTGGCTTATAGTTCTGCGCATTTCTTAGTGGGCCTTGTAGGGCTTCAAGCCTAGTAGACCTAATCTTAGATAGTTTCAGGCGGCTACTGATTTCCCCGCTTGTTGCCGGTAGATTTTGCTTGCCGCTCAGGGAACCTTAACCGCCCCCTGCCCCCCCCCCCCCCCCCGCCTGGTTTCGCGAGTATGTCTTGTCAGATCTCCGGTACCGATGGAACTTTAGCTTGAAACGGATTACGCTTTGCCACGAGGCGAGCAGTAGTCAGGTTGGCTGGGGGAGCACCGGGGGGTCCATCACGGTTCCATGCGTGTCGGTTAGGAGGGTTTCTGGTTCAGCTGGATTCTGCTGTTGGTGGCCCCATTGCCATGAGGCTCTGGGGTTTTCCCTTCAGATGTCGCCTCTTCACTCAGACCAATGGCTTGCCCCCAGGCTGTCGGTCCTGTGGTTATGAGATCAGTGTAGCTGTGACGATTAGCCCCCACCAGTACGTTTGTATATCGTCAATGGTGATTGAGAGGTAACAATACGTAATTAATATGGAATATTTGAAGTAATATTAGTATTAATAAATACACTTACCTTCCAACCACTGGAGAAGCCCACCTGACCATCTCCGCTTTCCTCTTTCAAGCTATTGTCACTGACCCCTGGCCAAAAGAGGAAGGAAGATACGGGGCACATGTGCACAATGACGTCACCATTAGTTCCACATGGACCAAGAGATGGCGCCACGGGACTGTCAGGTTTTGATCAAGAGTGAGCAGACAAGCTTCTCATCTGGTTGGGTGTCAGCCCAGACACAGAGGTCTTGGCAATAGTGGTTGAGAGGTAACACTACTTATTAATACTTTTGACCCCTCAAATGATTTTACCTTGACTAGGCCTAATATTCTATACCCTAGCCCACGCCAACCAGTTGTGTGTGTGTGTGTGTGTGTAAACACTTCATAGAATAGCTGAGTGTCATGTGCCAAAATTGGGTCACTGTGACTTATTTCTTGCCTTTTCACCCCACAATGTTTCAACTTGTGCTATGCTAGCCATGTTCCCTATTCCGTAAGAATTGATTCTACCACATTTGGTGGCTGGACACTTCAAGGCATAGGGGTGTGTCATGCGCTGAATTGGGTCACTGTGACCTTGATCTTTGACCTCTTATATTGTTTTAGCTTGTCAAGGCCATACTTCATATACGGTAACTACTAACATGTACACCTACCATGGTGTGTTGACACATTATATGTTTGGGGTGTGATGCACACCAACATTGGGTCTACTGTATTATCTATTTCCCGATGGGAGATTATGTATTGCTATGCAATACTTGATTTTGTTTAAAGTGACCTACACTGAGACATTATTCGGTCACTTGTGACATTAATTTACTGATATTGTTTCAAAGAATGTTGCAGATTATATAAATATTTATACTTTTAATTAAATTTGTTATGTTAAGCAAAACATTATGCTGAAAAGTTGAAAAGATCACTTTTGTTCTTTGCAGTGAATTGAACTGTTGGTGAAACATGTGACTGGTCAGGCATTTTAACAGATAAGTGATATTTATAATGACTTTCGTTTGTTAAATCAGCTTAAGTTGAAAGCGTTGTTTCATTTTGTTTCCATTCAAAGCAATTTTTCAATGAAAGTAAAAGAATTGTGCCTTCATGTATGCCTTGATCAGCGTAAGAACAATTTTGTAATAAAATATTTAGTTTTAAGCAAACTGTCATTGTTTTTCATACTAGTAATGGATACAGTGTGGATTTCTGTAATTACAGTATTTTTATGTGTAGATTTCCAATAGAGCAAACACATTTAATATCCATATAGTGCATACATTTGGCATGATTGACTAATGTACTCACAGCACAATTTTGTTTATTAATGGTAACGGCACAAGGTATGTGAAATGAAGCTATCTTTCGTACTGTTGGTATCACAATTTGACATTTTACCATATATGGACATTCACTAAATGTACAGTGGTATGATTATATACTTTACATATCATAACAGGTCCTTCTTATACAAGGAAATTGACTTCCACCGGGACTTACACCTCCGTTAAACTACCCCTTGGCAGGTTTAACGATCTAGGGCAGTTTCAGGCCATTTACACCATGGATTAAGCTATACTTCCTTCTTGTATACGGATTCTTAAACCTGGTGAAACTTTACACCAGGGGTAACTTTGCAACACTTTTATGCATACGGATTAGACTTTACACCATGGTTGTTCCCTGGAATAAGCTAAACTACAAGTAAACCACCTTTATGCATAAGGGCCCTAGATTTGGCCAAAATATGAACACAAAAATTCATGAAATATCTAAAAATTACTAGAGCTTGCCCAATTAAACAAACTTGGTAGAAAATCACCAAAGGTACATCCCCATACAAGTTTGACAAGGATCTGGTAAGTACGCTTGGGAAAGTGGAAAATGTGAATTATGGACAGAGGACAGACGATGGACCAACCAACAACCTCGTCTGACTATGAAGTCAGCTGAAATAAAAATACTACGAATAGCTATGTTATAATGTTATAATTATAAGACTCTTTCTCTATCTCTTTCTTTCTCTCTATTTCCTTGTCTTCTCTCTCTGTCTCTGTCTGTCTGTCTGTCTGTCTGTCTGTCTCTCTCTCATGCACACAGACACACTTTTATTACGTTAACAGATCTGTAAAGCTCAAACAACCGAGTGGCCCGACCACAATATGGTAAGGCTCATGCTGTCATTTACAGTGTCAGCGCAGCTTTGTGCCCAGCGGTATCTGAGGCCGTCATAATCCCACGAGACCACAAGACTTTTTGGAAAAAAAGCCTGCAATTGTAGCAGGTAGTGGTGTTGAGTTGGCTTCCCTATTAAAGCATAAAAGTCCTGCAGGCCACAATGACAGTTTGCTACAATAATAGTGTGGTTTTGGTGTTATCTCAGTCATTTGCTCCAGCCTGTCGTGTTGCGGGGGGGGGGGGCAGGTGGGAAGGCAGGACTTAGATTTTTATTTACAGATACTAGACATGCACTGAAGGCCCAGTGGCCATCATGACAGAGTCAGGGTCAATGCCTATGTTTTGTTCAAGTCATGCAAGTATCATGACATGGAAGTAAATCCGAATAAATCTTTTAAAAAGATATGATGGTAATAATAATAATTATATTTATACACTTATGTTTTATAACCCTATTACAGCAAAAGACTCCTCTGATGTACTACATAAAGCTCTTTTCGATTCAAGTCTGAAGGAGATGGATCAGTTTGGTCATATAAACTACATGTATGTCTTCCGTCATTTGTTGTAGACAGTGAGGCATACTCAAATAAAACGCTGTGTGGTACGTTTTTGGATGAACATACTTGCGATATGTCTATGCGTAATTAATGACAGAAATGATATGATTCAAGAAATACTGTCATTGTAGCGTAAAGTATTTATGAAGAGGATGAACTATTGAAGTTTTGAAGCCAAGGGCTATATCAAGGAGTCTGTACTTGAGCAGACTACTTTCCTATGGACTGCTTGGTCATATGTAAGGCCAAAGGCACATTTGTTATCAGTCAAATGTAGTGCCAAAACACATTTGTTATCAGTTTCACATTTCAGTATCACTGAAAAGCTTCAGTAACACAGAAATCAACACATGTGCTTCCTTAAAGAAATAGAAGATAGGTGTACCTAGCTTTCGAAATTATACAGCAACTTGGGTAACATACATAAATATACCATATGTTATGGAAATATATATATATATATATATGTATATATATGTGTGTGTGTGTGTGTGTGTGTGTGTGTGTGTGTGTGTGTGTGTGTGTGTGTACATATATATCTGAGTTTTGGTTTCCTAGTGTCAAACAAATAATTTACATATTGAAAAACTGGCCGGCAGTCACCATGGGTATCACCCATTCTTATGTTTTATGAAAATATATCTTCAGTATTTGAAGTCTAAGTTGCTTCTGGTGTCATGGTATTTTCCACAGTTTATCATTCCATAGAATCTATCCTCAATAGCTCAAGTTCCGAAGAGTAAACAATTATCAACTCAATATTTTTTTTTTAGTCAGGTTATCTTAAAAATGTAGAGAAATAATTCAACATGGTTTGTGGTAACCAAGAACTGAAGTGACACGAAACAAGAACATTGGGGCAGGTGACATTGAATTTCGAGCTGTGTTGATCGGTTTGAACCGCAAGACAATCGTAGCCGTAAAACGTGTCATTGTGGCCATGACGTTGGTACTACTACATAAAGTGCAAGTAGTCAAAACAGCACAAACTTGAAAAGTCTGACTTGCTTGTCAGCAAATCAGTCTGTATGCCTAGAAAACTTTTAAAGATTGCCTATTTAGTATTTATTTTACTTCAGCAACAATATTTTTTATGTGGCTATGTGAAAAGCCTATAAATTGAAGTTCGGAAGGCACCATAATGTATGAGAGTTTTGAAGCTATTCAAAGATTTAAATTTTGTGTATGTGCCAAATTTGCATAAATCACACTGCTATAACTTTAATTCGTGGTTCATTCAATGCATCTATCGTAACAAATCTATGGACTGAAGTTTGAATTACACCTGAGTCTATAATAGGTTTGAAGCTGTTCAAGATTTAAACTTTTTGTATTCACCTATATTGCATAAATTAGCATGCTACAACTTTGGTTCATGTTTCACTGGATGTGGCTGTTTCAGAAACCTATAAATTGAAGTTGTACTGACACCTCCACCTGTTATATTTTGAAACTTAGTCAAGAATTCAATTTTGTTTATTCGCCTAATTTGCATATAAAATCCTACAACTTTGGTTCATGATTCATTGGATGTGAAATGTTTTAAGTGATGCTAATTAGCAAAGTTTCAAATGCTACAGTTTTTGTTCACTGTCAATTAGATTGACAGGTGTCACAAACGTATATATTCCATTTTAAACATGTGCCTATCTGTAATAAGTTGGAAGATACCGAGCTTTTAAAATTTTAATTGCCATTAATTTGCATGAATATAACGAAATTTAAATATGATGTTAGACCCATTTATTAAATATGATGCTAAACCCATTTGTAGTATGAAGTAAAAATTACTACATCAACACCAGATTCCTATGCTTTGTAAGTCTGGGGCACAAGATGACTGCAACAAGTGAAACATATATACATTGATATATATGTATTAATTACGTAACGTTACCTCTCAACCACCATTGCCAAGACCTCTGTGTCTGGGCATGACGCCCAACGAGGTCAGAAGCTTGTCTGCTCACTCTTGATCAAAAAAACTAATGGTGACGTCATTGTGCACATGTCCCCCCCCCCCGCCCCCGTATCTTCCTGCCTCCTTTGGGTGCCAGATCTGGCTTGCCTGTGCGAGTGAAGTTTTGTGAACTTTGGTTCATATTTACTGCTCCATTTTTTGCGTTAACGCATTCTGCTTTGCGGAAAATCTTTTCTCAGCAGTCAGGGGTAAGGAATACCTCTGGAAAAGTAAGTGCAAAGTTGGTGTTTGACTTGTGCTTTTCTTTTTCAAGATTGCATCCCATGCAGATCGCAAAGAGAGGGATAGCGGTGCACACCAGGCTATTGCTTCCTTTTGGAGGCAATCCATTGGTGACGAGGATTCCATTAGATCTTAGTCTTCTTCCTTGTTAGACTGTGGACAAAAGTTGGATCCCAGGAATAACTACATGGTGGCCTGGGACGACTATCTACGTCGTTATGGATGTTGGCTGCAGTTGGGTCAGGTGTGCTCTGGTGAACATACCTGCAAGTACTGCAGTGATTGGGCAGAGGACAAATGGCTGATCTTTGAGCATGCACTGAGGAAGTCCGATTGTGCAAGGCTTAGAAGGTTGGCCTCTAGGACCTTAAAACGCAAGGCCAACGTGATGGAATCCGTTGAGTCCTCACCGGATAAGACTCCCCATGGGCAAAAGAAGAGGCATAGACTTGATTCGGCTTGTCTGCCATCCTCTTTGTCACATGTGCCTCATATGTCATTAGGGAAAGAGTGTAGACTTGCGTCGGCTCATCCACAGTACGCTCTGATAGGCGTCTCTTCACCTGATTCCTCTTGGGAGATGGTGAGAAGACGTCAGAGTCGAAAATCATGTAGTAAGGCACCTCTTGGTGGACCTGAACCCACGATTTCCGCCCTACCGGCACCCACCCATGCTCTTGGCACCCATCCCAAGGTGGTCTCAGCCTTGGAAGCGATTTCTCACAGCACGGAACAACAGGCTGGGTTGTTACGTGCTCTGCTCGCCCCTTCTCAGCCAACAGTGCCTTCTCGGGAGTCTGCTCCTAAGAAACCTGTCAAGCAGCGTTTGGAGCTGCCGAGATCTAAGTCCTTTGGGTCCAAGCGCTCGGAAAAGTGCTCAACACCACAAACTGGTGCACCTGGCTTGGAAGCCTTTGGGCCAACAACCCGGGATCCCAGGTATGGCAAGCAGGTACCCCAGCCAGTCTGGGCGTCCGGATCCAAGCACTCAGACTGTGGGTCCAAGGTCCCTGCTACTGCACTGGGTGCCCAGCAAGTACCCAGAACTCCCAGATCCGGGAGCTTGGGCGGAAAATGATGGCACAGAGGTCATAAAAGGAAGACTCCCAGGAAGGAAGATCCTTCTGCTGCAACTGGGCCCTTGGCCCCGGTGGCGGTGGCACCCCTGCCCCGGGTGGAACCTCCTGCCAGCTGTTCTACCATAGCACTGGCAGTCCCTTCTGCACCTTTGGTGGCTCAGCCATCTAGTGAGCAGTTGGCGATTCCGCTCGTTCCGTCTTTTGAGCAGGGTACCCTGACTCTGTTGGTGGAGCACCTTGCTGCTTCTGCCTTGATTCAACTCTCCCTCGGACCTCAGGCCCAGAAACTCCCTGAGATCCCACCTGAACAGCCCTGCCAGCAGATTTCTCAGTTGGTGGCAGCGGAGGTCCAGGCCAGCAGCAGAGTGGAGTCTCAGCCAGATCACCAGGCCCACCCGACTCAGCAGGACTCTGTGCCTGCGGTGGACCAGGAGATCTTGGGGTATGAGACCTCCACACTAGCTGCTATCCCTTGGGGAGATCAGGTAGACTCGGCGGAGGCGGCCACCCTGTCGGAGGTCCCCGCTACCCCAACACCGGGTGTGGTGACAGATCCCAGGCTGTCTCAAGCAGCTGCCCCATCGCCCACGGAGGATTCGTTGTTTGATGAGGCTTTGGGCGCACGTGCTCCCCTCGTGAATCCGGAGTAGTCAGACATAGACTTAGAGGTGGAAATGATCTACTGATGTCTGACTTGTCTGGCACCAGATCTGGGCCTGGTCGAGAGCTCACCGCTCATGGCCACGGTCGCGGCAGAGGCTTCAGCCCCTGCACCCATGGACATGGCACCTGCCCCTGCTAAGGGTTTTGATCATGTCAAGGCCCTTATCCAGAGCTTGGTAGGCAATCAAGCAGTGGTCCCACCAATAGAGGAGAGGTCAGGTGCAGTTGCGCTGTCTTCTCGGGGCTTGTCCCTAGAATACACAAGGCAATGGCACCCTTCTCTTTCCTCTCCTTCATCGCTGAGTTTTACGACCAGCTGACCGCCAAGACTCATGGCACACGGGTTCTCGTTAAGCCACCGACATCTGGCTACTTGAGGCAGGGGCTTCTCCTTTCTAAGCCGGACATTCAGGGGAGTTTGTATTCAGTGCCAGAACAGATCTACCCATCCAGTTCACTGCCGGTGACCTTGATTGGGAGGAATTTGATTCTCGGCAGCCGAAGGCCATCACTGTGTCCGCAGAGGCCTGTCGATGATTGGAGGAAGATGCCGGAGGTTCTGTCCTTGCGTCGTGGTACTCTGACGTCTCGTTGGCTGCCTTGGGGTCTCTCCTGGAGGACCTCAAGGGCTCTGTGCAGGTCACAGAGGCAGTGTGAGACTGGTTGAACCAGGTGACGTTACTTGCGACTTTGTTGTCGCGAGCAGTCAATCACCAGGTCCGTACTGTTTGCACACTCAAGGCTAACCTCTGTCTGTTGTGGAGGGATGCCTTCCTCCAGGGTCAGAAGCTGCCTGACCCGATAATTTGCAGAACAAGAACAGGGCGGCTCTTGAACGGAATGTGCAAAATAATTAAGTATAAGGAGTACCTTGGCCACTGATCCTATATACGCTGACGGAGACCTAAGATAATATTGAACACTATCGAGCGCATCATGTGTTCGAAAAGAATTGTTTCAGCATTTTATCCAGGCTTGTATACCCGACGTTGTACATGCTGTACCTTGTTGACAAACATCACATTATGAGGTACGGTCAGGTACAAACATTGCAGGCATTAGTATATAGAATAGGTGCACCCAGGTATATATTTTATACAGCAACGTGGACAACATACATGGACATATACACATGCATGTATGTATGTATGTATGTATGTATGTATGTATGCATGTATGCATGTATGTATAGGCCTATAGTAAGATAACCATCAGTGTCGTAGTTGTTGTTTCCTTGTATCAAACAATTTACGTATTGAACAACTGGATGGCCGTCGTCTTGGGTGGGTGTTACTCATTTTAATGATACTGAAAATTGCTGTAATTTTGTGTGCATAAATTTTAACGGTTTTTATAATTTGTGACATTTCACTGTGGCTTTAATTTCTCTGTTTTGGACATAATTCTTATTCAAACAATATTAAAATACTATTTCATTGTGGTCTTTTTTATTCCATGGTTTTGTGCTGTCAGCGAAATAAGCGAAGATGAGAGTACAGCGAAATTAAAGCAATTTACGGCATTTTAAAATCTATTCCGACAATTTGGAATATAAGGTACTTCTAGCATTATATTTTAAGCAGTTTTATCAATAGGCTACATTGCATGGCTTTCATGAACCATCAATAGCTCCTGTGCCACATAGGCCTAGCAAACAAGTCCTTAACTCAATATAGGTTTGGGGGGTGGGGGGGTTAGGTTTGGTTTCAAAAGGTATTTCAAAATGTTTTGTGCTAACGACGGATTGAAGTGAGACAAAGCAAGAACACTGAGGCGTGTGGCATTGACTTCAGAGATCTGTTGATCGGTTTGAACCACAAGGCCATCTCTGGACCATCGTTGCCCTAAAACGTGTCATCGTGGCCATGACGTTGGTAGACCTGCATAAAGTGCAAGTGGTATAATCTAAAAGCAGTACAATTGCACCTACCACACAGTGTCATGCCCTCGTCTGCATGGTTGTTGCAATCATGTACGCCGTCACAAACCAACAAGTTGCTGATGCACCTCTGGCTGCCGTCGTTGCAGGAAAACTGATCTGTTGCACAACCGGTGTCTGTTGAAACACAAAATATTGTCTGTTCAAATCACGATGGAGAGTGTAGTGGAGGAAAAAACGGAGCTTATAATCTTCTCCTGAAGGAGGCATTATGAAGTGTGCATTATTAAGAGTCATCACTTTACTCTTATCCTAACTATATTCTCACCTCCATTTATTCCTGTATTCCACTGCTATGTTCCGCATCTCTTACAGTTCTTTCTGGGACTCTGCCATGAGTACAATGTCATCTGCAAAAGATAGACCTGGGATTTTCAGGTCACCTGCCTTTATTCCCTTATTAAACTCCATTAACTGGTCCCCCAACTCCTTAATATACAGGGCAAACAAAATCGGGGACAGCACACATCCCTGCTTTAGACCTATGTCCAGGCAGGCATTCTCTACTTTTACCTTTCCTAATGAGAGTGTACAGTCTACATCTTTATACAATGCTTTCAGAATTTCTAGAAAGTTCCCAACAAATCCTAGTCCACTTAGTTTTTCCTGCAGGGCATCTCTCCATACCCTGTCATAAGCTGTCCTCACATCTAAGAAACCCATGAAGTCCCCTTTGCTTCTGCCTTGCCAATTCTAACATCTAGGTCAATGTGAAGATGTGATCACCTACCCTTCTGCCTGATCTCTATCCATTCTGAATTTCCCCCAGAAGTCCAAGCCTTTCGACTATTCTATTTAGTCTCCTGTACATTATCCTACTGAATGTTTTCCCCACATTTGATGAAATAGCATTGCCCCTACACTGATACTATTGGCCCCCATGCCCTTCTTTGGAATATATGAATTCCTGAGTTTATTCCATTCCTTTGGTACTTGTCTTTTCTCTATAACCCTAATGAACCGCAACTGTAAACTATCCTCAATTTCTTCTGGCCCTCTCTTCATGAATTCCGACAGTATGTCATCTGGTCCTGGAGCTTTGTGTAATCGCATCTGCTCAATTGCTATTTCAACTTCTATACTTCTGTCTCTGCCACACATCTCTGGACCCCTTTGATCCTGTGTGTATTCTGCTTGTCACCCTGGTACTGTTCCCTGACCCCAGTGCGGATTATTAACTTCTTTCCAATGCTCCCTTAAAGCTTCCTGTATTTTTTTTTTGGTATCTGTTCTTTTCCCTCTGTGTGTGATTTCCTGTGCTTTATTCTGTTTGCACCGAAAAACCTGTTTCCAAAAGATGGTTGACCCATCTCCCCCATTTTCCATTATTTTCTTTGTCATTCTTTCATTGTTACTGCCTCTCCTTTTGGCTTTCATCTCTGCATTCCTTCTACATTCCATATACTGTCTCTTACCTTCTTCTGTCACACCTTCAGGGTATTTGTTTTTCCTGGGTAATCTCCATGCTCTATTTTTAGCCCTCTTTCTTTTTATGGCAAATTTCAGCGCTGGGTCTATTCTATTCCCTAGACTTTCAACTGAAACTTTCTTACTACCTATCTTTTCCTGTGCGACCTTAAGAAT
Source organism: Hermodice carunculata (assembly GCA_964020975.1). Lineage (NCBI taxonomy): Eukaryota > Metazoa > Annelida > Polychaeta > Eunicida > Amphinomidae > Hermodice > Hermodice carunculata. Next base: position 58,352,921 of record OZ026612.1, read on the forward strand.
TCTTCTGATTAGATCCCCATTCATTTCCTGTACTTCCCCTTCATTCTCCCATCTATTTTTCCATTCCCGCAATTCCAATTTTAGGCTTTCTTGATACTCTGTCCAGTCTGTTTCCTCCTTCATATCCCACATCCATTTAAACCCCCCCCCCCCCGCCTCTTTTTTTACACTGTATGTTAACTGAGACTATCATCCAGTTATGGTCACTGCCCATATCCAATCTACCTTCCTCATCTATTTCACATGCTTTTATCATTTGAAACACCTCACTGTCTACTAGAATATAGTCAATTGATGTCTCTCTTTCTCCAGATGCTCATGTCCACTTTCCTTTGCATTGTAGGTCCCTATTAACTATCATCAGACCAAATTCCCTTTTGAACTTCAGGAACCTGGTTCCATGTCCATTGATTCCACTATCCCCTCCCTCAATACCACTCATTCCATTTCCTATGTGTCCATCAAAATCCCCTGCTATCATAATCTGGTAGCCCTGCTGCTGAATATCACTAATCATCATTCTCATCCTATTCATATATCTGGTCATTCCATTTATTAGGTAACCCCGTCGCGACCCACATACACTACACCTATCGCTACTTTATTTCCATTTGACTCTATTCCTATCCACTGTAATTCATTTTTGATCTCACTACCATCTTCCCATCTGATCTTCCAGATTTCATGCCACTTCACCCCTTGCTTTATCAGAAACCCTACTTCTCCCTTTTTTTTTGCCCACTCTCTCTTCCTTTGACTGGTCTATCATATCCTGCGGGGCCTGTCACTATTCCTATCTCTTCTTTTCTAATATGTGTCTCTACTGGACAGTCACACATGCGTCCCCATAATGAGTCTACACTTACTGTGAACATCCTCGGTATCAAAGTGTATCCATACTGAGCCAGCCAATCAGCATCCAGAAAAATCCAATATGGTGGACACAAAAACAACCAATGCATCTTTCATGTCCCAATCTTTAATGTTTGTATATAATCCGTAATTTACCAAATGAAAGCATAAATTGTGAATGTCTGATGCTTTTCGAGAGCTGATATGTTTATTTCATCTGTAAAATATCCATAGATTCAGTCCATAGGCCCAATCAGAGGCATCTCAAACATTCACTTTAAAGGGGTACCCCCCTAAAAATTCCAAAGTGACCTACTTTCAAATTAGCTAAACCTGCTGGAGTATTTCCTTGAAACCCTAATCCCTTACATATTTGGAGACCTAGAATTCTACTGTGCCCAGAAATAATATCCCCTTTGCACTCAGCCCATTTGTTAGCTTTATGAACAAGGGAGTCTGAGATGACCTCATTTTCCCATATTTTTAAAGAGGGGTGGTCACTTTCTGGGGACATACACCCCTTATAGATCTTGACATGGAATCACCATGTATGGCATTTCTGTACTGGAGGACAAATCTACTTTCATAAAATTGAGGTTAAAGGCCATTTTGGTCCACCCCTACATGGATGCAACAAGAAATCCGACCCCACCCTCATTTCAACAGGGGACAGGCCCCCATCAGCAAAAATTAGCTAAAATCGTAGGAAGACTGAAGATAAATGGCTCTAAGATGACCTCATTTTCCCATATTTTAAAGAGGGGTGGTCACTTTCTGGGGACATACACCCCTTATAGATCTTGACATGGAATCACCATGTATGGCATTTCTGTACTGGAGGACAAGTCTAACTGTCTACTTTCATAAAATTGAGGTTAAAGGTCATTTTGGTCCACCCCTACATGAATGCAACAAGAAATCCGACCCCACCCTCATTTCAACGGGGGACAGGCCCCCACCAGCAAAAATTAACTAAAATCATAGGAAGACTGAAAATAAATGGCTCAGAAAAATTTTAAAACATGGACCAAAAGCACATCTAACATATACATAAGAGTCACTTGTGTGCGCCAACTCCAATTAAAGAAATTTGAGTTTAACCTACCCCCCCTCCCCAACAGAAAATCTGGAAATAGAACTCTACCTCATTCATCGTCTCCCAGGCCTATCCCCCTGGGTTCCATGGCCCAATGGTGCATATTTGTGGTCAGCAATTACATCCAGATGTGTAACTGACTCCCCAGTCACAGTCATGTTTCCATCCTGAATGAAAATCACGCTGCAGACAGGCTTCCATGGGTCAGATTTAGCTTCACCCTGTGTTGGGGTCCAACTTTTTTGCTGTAATCTTTAACTGTTAATGTCAGTATAATCCTCAAAACTACACATCATCAACTCTGGCCCTTAGAAGAGAGCAATACAAGCAAAGAAATAATTGGTTTGCAGCAGAAAGTAACAATAAAATATGTGATATAAAAGTTGAAGGGGGAGGGTCACATGACCCAAATCGGGCAATCTGATTGGCTTACATGGGCAACTGGCTCTAAGTGTCATGGATACTGGTAAACAGATGCCATCGTGCTGATGGTTCTTCATGGAATTTATGTGAGTGTTTTTATAATTTAAATGAGAAAACATTGTATTGCTGGGTACAAAGCATCATGACATAATTCACCACATACCAACAGAGAAAAGCCACCAAAAAGGCTGTTGTCAGGTAAATCACCTTACACAAGGGAAAAAAAGAAATCCTTGCATGTCTGTACATCTGTAGGTGTCCTAGCTTCCCTTGATTACACTATAACTCGATAAAACCAAGCTATACCCCACCCACCCCACAAATACATAGGTTCCCTGCCTTGAGAGACCACCTTCCTTGAAAGACCACATTTTCAACATACTTTGCTCAGTACTTTTCTTGTTATTTTTACCTCCTTTGAGAGACCACCTGTCTTAAGACACCACAATTTGGTCATCCCTAGGGGTAGTCTTACAAGTGAGTTTTCACTCTAAAAGATTTCAAGTAAACTTAAAATGATAACCCAATCAAGGATGGCAAACACCTATAAATAAAAAAGATCTTGATACTGAGTGAATAGTGATCCCTAACTGTGTGAGTCATTGATAAATAAAATACAAAATTCTATCTATCCATGAGTCTTAACTATAGAAGCATATAATTATATGCATGTATCTGTCTTCTGAACTTCAACATGTTAACTACATTTCCTAATCACAGAATTAACAAGTAATAATTTCAGGGATTCAGCAAAAACGTGTTTCATTTCAATTTAGCGGCAAGTGAAATATGATATTCAGTGGCTTCCTGTATATCTATCTCATTTCAGTGTTAAACTAAACAAATACTTCATTGGTTGCAGTACATCCTTTTGCCCACACAACATTAGTCTCCTCACGCTTGAGATATTACCCTACTAGTATGTTAATTAATTGGCATGCCATACTATTAGTCGGGCCCACATGCTTGTGTATGGTCACATGGGCACTCCCGATGCCAAACCGAGGCCTTGGTAAGAGCCCCTAAGACTAGATTGACCCAGAAACACGCATGTGGGCCTGACTGGGAGCTATAATATCCATCTTCTCGCTTTCAGCAACCTCTTCTATTTCTGCTATCTTCCCTTTGAATCCTCTACAATTGACATATCCTATTTTCATGTTGTTTTTCTTTCTCGCGCTCCTTCTTGTTCTACTGCTATTTCCTGTTTGTCTGTGGTTCTTACTCTGTTCCCGAACTGACCTGGTAGTTGCTGGGGTTCCTAGTTTTCCTGCTGCTGCACCCACTCACTGTAAACCTGCCCTAACCTATCACCTCCCTTCTGACTTGGGTGCAACCCATCCCCAGCAAACATCTCCCTCCTCCCTACAAAATCTTCCCACACATCCCTAAAAGCTATTCCCCATGTCTACATAACTTCTCTAACCTCCTATTAAACCCACAAATCCTGCGTGTTGCCCACCCACTCATCCTAAGGCTTGGTTACATACCCATTACTCCCACAAATCCTGCTTGCTTCCCACCCATTCATCCTAACCCTTGGCAATATCCCCTTTACTAAAGCATCGCAGTCTAACTGTGCTAACCTCCCTACAAGCTTCCCGTACCTGCCTAACACTGTCTCTGTCCCTAATCTCTCCCCCTGCTCTTTCCTGGCCGAGAAATCATTTGTGCCGACCTGCACAATGCCTCTCGGACGCTCCCCATTGCTGCTCACAACCCCCATCAAGGTAAGACGAGGGGGGGGGGAGGGGGTAATTATGCCTGTGCTGAGGTAACACGATTGGAGAGTGCCAATGAAATATGAGGCCTGGGGGTGCAAGGGGCCGTATATTAAAAAAAATTCCTACCATAAAGGCAGATTTTGGCGTCAGAGTGGAAAACAATGTACACTTTGAGTTGACATTAATATTATGAAGGTATGTACACAGTGATTCAGCTGGAGTCGGCACTGTGCGCGCGCAATGATATTGCAAGGAGTACTACGCAGAGCTGGTTGCCATGGCAATTTGCTGAAAATTTTTCCATTCATGCCCATGTTTTCCGGCGTTTATTTGATGTAAAAAATTCTTACGGACATTTTGGTGTATAAACCTATATGTTTATGATCCATTGAGTGAACTAGAAGGTGGTAGCTCTGTTCGTCTGTGTATGGAGGTACAATCATGCCAAGTTTGGAGTTTTTATGTGTAATAGTATCCGAGAAAAGTGTCGGACAAATTCATTGGTAAAGAAACAAAAGAAAGAAAGAAAGAAAGAAAGAAAGAAAGAAAGAAAGAAAGAAAGAAAGAGAAAAAAAAGGAGAGAAAGAATATTTTCGGAAAAAAGGAAAGTGTGTGTTGACATACACACTTTAACTATGCACTTTAGTTCTTTCCAAAGCAAAAAGGCTTAATCACCTAAAATCCAAATTTTTTTTCACCTGCACCCAAGATAAAATGAGACACGGACGGACCGACGGATTTCTTTGAGCTTTTCCACTTACACGTTAGCAGGTGCACAGGAAAGCAAACCCAAGAATTGCAGAGACGAGTGCATTACACAGCTATGCAATTGCTGTCATGGTTACCGACTTGCGACGGTCGAGAGATTACTCTCGGTTGGCGAAAACTCGTTTGATGGAACCAATGCTACCCACTTGCCGTGCATCATTACATTGACAGTGCAACACAGCCGCCCTACATCCTGAGATTACATCTTTCCATTTATGCCACTGTAATGTGGTCTTCAAGAGTTCAAGTCTTGATCGATGAATTATGTCACTTTTGACAGTCTCCATATTTCGTAATATTATAGCACGGTAGGGTTGAAGACACACTCCAAGCATTCGTTTCAACTACTTGTACTTCGAACACTCCTCATTGCACAGTTTTGGCATCAACAATTTGATTCTCTGCATGAAGTGTCCTTGCCCGAAGTATTATTAGTTATTTTTGATATCTTCCCGATGCAAATACCAAATGCATGACCTTCAGGAACGATTTCTCTTATATCAGGGTATGAAACGACATCAAAACTAAAGTTATCATTCTTAACATACATTTTAGTCCTGTACTTGTTGTCTTGTATCCTGAAACCCAAGTCTCAAAATGAAGCTGCATCCTCTGTCAAGTTTTCCTTGTTTAGAACCAGTTCATTGGGATAGATATTTCTCCAGTTAATACAAAGGTATTTGTTGTTCTTCAAAGTTGCAAGGTCATCAACTAATCTCCTTGTGTGGCTAGAGTAATGTCAGGTTACTCCATAATTGTACACAGTCAAGTCGTTCATATACATGAATTTATAGAAAAATAAATAAAGTTTGGCCATGAAAGACGCAGGGTCTTTGCCTATCGATACACCAATAATCTGCTGGCAGCCTGTGTCAGTGACGACGGACGCATCAGATAAGCTCAGCTCGGCTAAAAATTAAAAAATTACTGGGCTGTGGCCATTTAAACAACTTGGTAGAGATCCACCTATGATAAATCCCATCAAGTTTGAAGAGAATCTGACCGAGGGTCTTGGAAAAGAAGTCGGAAAGATGAAATGTGAAAAGATGGACAATGGATCACCACCCATCATAACTCAGCTGTCTGAAAAGTCAGCTGCCGTAAACAATGTAGTGTTCTTGGTCAACAAGTTACGCTTAACACTTGCAGGCATCCTAACGGGACCCTGAGCGATTTCAGCGCAATTTGTCGAATGAATTTGCAGAAATAATTTAAACATATATTAGTCCTCGTTTCGACAGACCATTCCAGTGAGAGTCCACCAGCCATATAAGATCATGTTTATCAGGTATCTTGTGCTATTTCTTCTATGTTATTTCACCTTTATTGAGAAACCACCTGCTTTTTGTTACCACTTTCTGGACCTGCCCTAGAGGGGTCTCTGAAAGGAGACACCAATGTATATTCTAAAATGACAGTGCCGAATTGTTCATACATATTTGGTAAAGCCTTAGTTACCAAAGATATATTGCCACCATATGGAAGAAAATCCAGTAATTATTGGTTATCTTTATCTTCAGCTATTTAAATACCTGTGATTTGCGCACAGACAGCGCAGTTTATATGCATACATGCTCACGCACCACATAGATCTTTTTTCTCGTCTGCTCCATTGTTGCAATCATTCACTTTGTCACAAACCAGCAAGCTGCTGATACATCAATCGCTTCCGTCGCCGCAGGCAAAGTGGTCTTTGTCCTGACAATGGGACTCTGTTGGAACAAATGAACATTTCTATACATTAATGAATGAAAGAACGGACGTTAAAAGAAACGAATGAATGAACACAATGTAATAATACAATAAAATTATAAATTTAAATAAACACTATATTTATTTTAACGAATAAGGCTTAAAATATATTCAAATAGGCCACACCTGCGTTATTCAATGGGCAATATACCTTGCATCTTTGTCAACACGGAAGAACTACCCTCGACAAACTTTGCTTCATTCGTGTTGCCGCCTTACTCCAATGATGTCAAGGTCCTAAGAAACTTGTCGGCATGGGCCTGCCAAAGTTAGTGTGACAGCTTTAACTGGACAGGTATATAACCAATGCTTAGCACTACTCAGATATAGCTTTTCTTCTTGTCTTGGGTAAAAATTAGGTGTTTTGAATTGAGAACATGTTCAATGTGATACAAGCTTTCTTTAAAAGGGCCAAACCTATTAAACTTGCAACGTAATTTCACATAAATTTAGGTGCATCCTGAGGGAATCTTGTTCTACACTTCGTTGACCCTGGTCGCGTGACATTCAATGCGAGGCACCGGAAAAGGCTTTTGTCAAATTATATCTGGATTAAAGCATAATGTACCAAAAGTTATTGATGTTGGATGCACAGACTGAAGTGGTCTTGGGATGGACATACTAAAGAGATCTTGGGACCTTCGGAATTCGATCAAGGTCACTTTTCTTTTATGTCATGATCATGTGCAAATATCTAAGTGACGGCTGATCGGTTCTCAAGTGACTACTCAAAACAATGGCTCAACAGTTCTAAAAATTACAACTCTTAAGTTGCGGTCACCTGAAAAAAAAAGTCATTGACCTTGGTAATTAGGTCAAGATCAAGCCAGTGCATCTCATTATCTCATTTTAGCCCTCACGGGGCCATTGTCAGACGCAACATTAAGTTGTAGCTGAGATCATTGTCCTTATATAAAAAAAAAGTGCAAGTAATTACAGTGTCCTGTAATCTTTAATATATATATATATATATATATATATATATATATATATATATATATATATATATATATATATATATATATATATATATATGACATCCATGTGCACTGTCATGATGATCCTTTTGGATGACCACCACTATTTTCAATATCCAAGGCTACAGACACACATTTCTGAAGTCATTATTTTTAAATGAACACTGACAGGGTCCACTATTACCAAAATAGCCAATATGTCAGTTTTACCTTTCAAAGCTAAAAATTTCTTTTTACTTTTTCATAATGTTTAATAGAATCATTGGCCAAGGATTTACCATATCCAAGGTACAAGCCAATAGGTCAGTCTGACCTCTTAAGGTCACTCGATGGAAAAATTAACAACACCAAAAGACACCCTATATAGGTACTTCCCCATTATTCTATTTGTGTCCTTTTGTCCAGAACCACTTCCTGGCAGTCGTTACCCCATTTCGCAGTCCGAACTCTTAACCTTACATGTCATTGTCTAACCTTTATAAATATGGAAGTACCATTGTCCACATTGCACACTTTGTTCCGTAGAATTTTGGCATAAGCTGCATTATCCCAAATATATTCAAGGGTCTTCAGCGGGTAACTACTCAGAACATGATGTTTTGGAGCCTGTACCCATACATGTCTCTCAGAGTAGCGGCCCCTTGTCTAAGCTAAATATTCAGCAAAGACAACTCACATAATAAATAAATATGAAGGTGTCAAATGGTGAATTAGCTAAATAAGTGAAGCTTTGCTTATAAACGCAGAGATTCAATATGAATAAAGAATACCAGTCAAACTAAACATTATTACTAAATTTGTACAGTACAACTTCGGATAAGAATAATTTGACTTCCCCTGAACTAGTATGTACCCTTTCTCGCTGGAGAGCTCACCTTAGTTTAACCACCTGCCAGTGTATAACTAAAGTACAAACATGCTGGACATTATATTCAGTCCCAGTGGTTTTAAAATAAACAGTTACAGCTAGACCACCTGTACAAACATGCAAGAACAAACTTACAAGAGGCGTACCTAAGTAGATGCCCACCACATTTTAAGTTAATCTGGCTGACAGTTTTGGAGAAGAAGTCAAAATGTGACTAATTGTTGCAATCAATATTGTATTACATGCGAATCAATAGGAATGCATGCATTAACCAGCAAATTACCAAATTGAAAAATTTATTAAAAATCAGCGATCCAGAGTATCACCAGAGAGTGAACAGCTTTATTTTGACCCTCCCACATTTTCACAAATTTTCAGAACAATATGATTGCCAGCTTTTGGGTAACTCAAAATTGCAAAAAAAACACACACAAAATTTAGAAAATCGCTGCGACAGTTCTTGAACCAATGTAAGTCTTAAAATCTGCAGAAGTGTCCCTATGCAATTTCAAAGCAGTTACGCGAGCTCTTTCAGAGAAGTTTTGTTGAGAGATTTTACCGAAAAATGAAAAGAATTCAATAAAACAAACATAAAAATTACTGGAGCGTGACCACTTGTACACATTGCTAAAAATCTTAGCAAGGTACAGAGCCACCAACTTTAAAGTGAATGTGGCTGACAGGTTTGCAGCGACTTGACTGTTCACAATTATGGAGTAACCTGACATTACTCTAGCCACACAAGGAGATTAGTTGATGACCTTGCATCTTTGAAGAACAACAAATACCTTTGTATTAACTGGAGAAATATCTATCCCAATGAACTGGTTCTAAACAAGGAAAACTTGACAGAGGATGCAGCTTCATTTTGAGACTTGGGTTTCAGGATACAAGACAACAAGTACAGGACTAAAATGTATGTTAAGAATGATAACTTTAGTTTTGATGTCGTTTCATACCCTGATATAAGAGAAATCGTTCCTGAAGGTCATGCATTTGGTATTTGCATCGGGAAGATATCAAGAATAACTAATAATAGTTCGGGCAAGGACACTTCATACAGAGAATCAAATTGTTGATGCCAAAACTGTGCAATGAGGAGTGTTCGAAGTACAAGTAGTTGAAACGAATGCTTGGAGTGTGTCTTCAACCCTACCGTGCTATAATATTACGAAATATGGAGACTGTCAAAAGTGACATAATTCATCGATCAAGACTTGAACTCTTGAAGACCACATTACAGTGGCATAAATGGAAAGATGTAATCTCAGGATGTAGGGCGGCTGTGTTGCACTGTCAATGTAATGATGCACGGCAAGTGGGTAGCATTGGTTCCATCAAACGAGTTTACGCCAACCGAGAGTAATCTCTAGACCGTCGCGAGTCGGTAACCATGACAGTAATTGCATAGCTGTGTAATGCACTCTTCTCTGCAATTCTTGGGTTTGCTTTCCTGTGCACCTGCTAACGTGTAAGTGGAAAAGCTCAAAGAAATGCGTTGCTCCGTCCGTGTCTCATTTTATCTTGGGTGCAGGTGAAAGAATTTGGATTTTAGGTGGTTGAGTTGCCTCCAAAGCAGACCCAAGCTGTGTATTTTGTCCACTCCGCTATATTTATACGGAACTTGGTCAGCTTTGCAGGCAAGTGGTTGAGCCTTTTTGCTTTGGAAAGATCTAAAGTGCATAGTCAAAGTGTGTGTGTCAACACACACTTTTCTGTTTTTCCTAAAATATTCTTTCTTTCTTTCTTTCTTTCTTTCTTTCTTTCTTTCTTTCTTTCTTTCATTCGCAATCAATTTGTCCGACACTTTTCTCGGACACTATTACACATAAAAAACTCCAAACTTGGCATGAATGTACCTCCATACGCAGACGAACAGATCTACCACCTTCCAGTTCACTCAATGGATCATAAACATATATGTTTTATACACCAAAAGGTCCGTAAGAATTTTTTTACATGAAATAAACGCCAGAAAACATGGGCATGAATGAGAAAATTTTCAGCAAATTGCCATGGCAACCAGCTCTGGGTAGTACTACTTGCAATATCATTGCGTGCACACAGTGTTGACTCCAGCTGAATCACTGTGTTTACTGGTGCCAGGGTACATACCTTTATAATATTCATGTCAGCTCAAAGTATACATTGTTTTCCACTATCAAGCCAAAATCTGCCTTTCTGGTAGCATTTTTTTCTAATATACAGCCCCTTGCATCCCTAGGCCTCATAGTTTATATGCACTCTCCAATCATGTCACCTCAGCACAGGCATAATTAGCCCCGTGGAACCTTAATTGTACAGAAAAGGTTAAAAACCTATTGATTTTTCCACCCGAACTGGTGAAAGCAGTATTTCTCAATATGAAACAACTAAAAATAACAGTAAGACATATAAATGTTTAATGCTAGGGGTGAAAATTAGATGTTATACCAGTGTGTTGATTAACAAAAATGACAAAATGTGGAGGCCAGGTCGCAGGATCTATTAGCAAAAAAATTTCCCATTCATGCCCATATGCAAATGTGTTCATAAAGTTGACAATGTTGTCTACTTCAATAAAATACCAGCTGCAGAAAGTTTGTAATCCATAACATGGTGAGTTATCACTTTGTCTGGCCCCACCTCCCCTTGTTAGTCCTAACCACATTGTCCTTGTGGGGTACTTCCTGCAGGCCTGCATGGGGACATCAGCCTCTACTCAGCACAGGGGCGTGCCCTGCTTTAACATCCTGTTTCTGTAGCATTTGAACAGTCGTGAACAAGTTGAGAAGTAGTATACAAGTGTGTCAGAGTGTCTAGAGCAGCAAATTTGAAGACTGGTTATGTTAAAAGGAAAGGCTCCAAGAGGCGCAGTGCAACACTAAGTAAAAGGAGTTACGAAGACGTAAAGAAAGTTGTTCATGGGGGAAATAGGCCACACAACATAGCCGTGCAAGCTACACTGTTTCATCTGGTGTTGTCTTTTTTGATCTAGAGTGACCTTGAAAGGTCAAAGCTAGACATGTCTACCTATATCATTCTGCAACACTTTTCACCAACTTGGCCACACTGTTAACATGCCATTACACATTTGGAGCGTATGTCACAGCTGCATACATTGCATTGCAGTTTCTCCAGGCACCCTAACAAGCAAATCAAATTTTCTAGTTCTAAGGCCCTTTTCATAGATCGCAGTAAATTCATAAGCCCATATCACAATCACAATAATGTCAATCATCAAAATCTTATCACATTTATCGACAAAATAATTATCGCAATCACAGATATCGGCAAATTGGAAAAGTACAATCACATTTCACGTGTATTTATTTTCATAAATAACACATAACAAGGAACTATCCTGATCACAAATCACGGTTAAGTTTTTTACACAATCACAAATCATGGTTATTTAACGGGTCCAATAACGAAAAAGGTATTCCAAACCCCCTGGCAGAGGAAAGGAAAGTAAACAACAGGTGGGCTTAACTTAATGAGTTTTTGCAGAATGGGCCACATTGCGAAACGGAAGATCAGAGACGGGATGCGACCCTTGGGCAACAGTCTGCAACGACATTTCACATTGATGCACATTCGTGGCATACACGATTGGTTATCGTTTTTCTGAGGTGGCTCATTTGTGCATTTAGTGGGTGTAGCAAAATTCTGCGCACAACCCACCTGCCTACAATCTACCGTTTGCTAATGAACAGAACTTGGGGCGTTTTGAATGTAATGGGGAAAGTTTTCTCACTCAAAGTCCTGTTTGGCAAGGTATTTCAAAATTTCGATACACTGTTCCACAAATAAGCTGGGACATTAAGTCATCATGAATTTTGTGTCGGTTTCAACCTGTGCTTTCTGTAATATCAAGAAACGTTTCAAAATAAGTGCTTTCCCAAGTCGTGACAAGACGTTTTCTCCTAAGAGTGGTCTCTGATAAATTACACACCGCGAAGGTCTGAACCACGAATGAGCCAAGAAAGCTCGATTTATTGACTGTTGTCTGTTTATATGAAACGGAAGATGTCAAGCCAATGAGGCGAATAAAATACTTCCTCAACACAACTGAAATGATATCAGTTGCCCCGAGACTTTGACATCAAAATGTCATGACAAATTTTGCATGGAAAATTCAAATTAAGTAACGGACAATGTTATGCATAGAAATTGTTCTACTTTGAACAAAAATGTCTCATACTTTTTTCAAGAAGCGCAAAATCTATTGGCTGATAATTAATTTAATCACAAGTATGATACGTTCTGAAACTTTTTTGCCAATAATTTAAAAACTAATTTGCTACAAAGCATAACAGAAATAGATTGAACAATCGAAGGCAGTTATTTTGAATATAAAAGTCAGCGTAAAGATTTCATACCTAATTTACAGTCTACAGCTCTGAGTGCCGGTGTAAGTTTTGTGACCTTCACATGGTTGGCGAACAGCTGACTTTGGCTTTTTCAACCAGGGAAAAAGACAAATCTACTTTCCTGGTTGAAAACTCAAATATTCCCTGAGGCTCAAAAAGTGTTCAATGGAAGTAATTATTCGATGCCACAAAAGGGGGGGGGGGAGGGGTAAGGGGGGGGGGTCTTGGTACAGTGGTACAGAAAATAAAATTTACTAGTACAGGGTACAGGAGATATTTTTTTACTCCAGTACACAGTACAGAAAATAAGATATCCGCAATATACATTTTCAAATTTGAGATGGTTATACAACCTGTTAGAACAAAGATGCCACAGACTTCACTTTTACGTCAGTTAGGCAAACTGTGAATAATGTTGACTTTGCCGCGAGTTGACTTTTTTTTTTTTCATTTTTCATTTTTTTTTTCGGTGCGGGTACGAATATTACATGTGTTGCTGGTACGCTTTACGCATGATAAATTTTGATTAGTACGGAGTACATGGTTTGCTGTCAGTACGCTATACGGTGAATAATTTTTCTCTCTACGCTGTACGAAAAATAAAAATAGCCCCAGTACGGATTACGGGCAACCCCTTTCCAACCCTCGCAAATCAATTTGAAAGCGACAGATCTGCTACCTTCTAGGATTGCTATACGTCTTTTGCGGAGTCTTTGCTCCTGGTCGTCCACCCTTAGTTGCAGCGGTCCCTGGGCTGCTTGTGGCGCTGCGTGGCAGCAGACCCAATGACACACAACGATCAGAAGGACTGCGACTTGAAGTGCTGAGCTGGTCATCGTGGCGGAGTCGATCTGTCTTTCTCCTTGTCCTGCGCATTCACTCCAACTTTTTAATAATCCCCTGATACAAATCACTGACGTCATCTTGACGCCAAGGCTTGTACTTAGAAGGGGAATTAATCTACTTTTTATTAGACATTGTACTATTCATGTTTCAACTTAAAAACCATAAAGTTCTAAACTAGTAAATTAGATTTGCTTGGAATCTGCCATTGTGCCTTGAAATTGGTAAACCTAGAATGTTTTTTTAAATTTCTTTAATGACAACCAAATGTATCTTGAAAACAATCCTCTGAATTGCAGCTGTCTCTGCATCTTGAATAAACTCGACGTGGGAAATATAAATGTCTTACGTATTGTGTGCCTAATAAGCATTATTATTATTATTATTATTATTATTATTATTATTATTATTATTATTATTATTATTATTATTATTATTATTATTATTATTATTATTATTATTATTATCATTATTATTTCGTGGGATAAATATGTACAAAAAAACCCAATGAACTGGGGTTGCGATTAACACCTCCAGTTAGAATACATTTGTTGATATGCAATGTTTAAAGTTCAGAAGTATACCTAATTAGCATTAATTCAAGTTTTACAACCTTCATTTTAATTTGATTGGAAGCATTTATAGAACAAACCAGATCTTTAGGCTAAGATATATGTGTGTGTAAAGTTTCGTGACAGCAAGTTAGAGAATGAGGGAAGTGCAGCTCAAACACTATTTTACGAGTATATAACACTAAGACTCAAATACATGACCTAGTAGCCCACTTTTTGTGTATGGTACACCCGTGACCAGATACACATTTACGTCAAGTTTTATGATTCTAAGTCTAAGAACTCTCAAAAGTGATAACGCCATCACTGTGAGTGAGTGAAGACTTAAATGTTGCAAATAGTGACAACAGTCTTTCAGAAAAGTGACCTTGATATTAAGATTAATGGAAGTGGCTGCAATCTCGTCAATTTAGAACAAAACCCTATCTTTATCCCCTTGCAAGTGAATGCCTGAAAATCTTCTGAGCTAACTGCTGCTGGTATGAGTATGGCGCATCTGATGAACGATATACAAAACTATAACATTTGAGATCATGCTAAATACAGGCATTTCACATTTTTTAAAAGTTGATTATCATCAAAGGTTATTCTCAGATATCAAACAGATCCAGTACCTGTTTTTACAGTAAATTTCCACACAGTGAGATACCCTTGGTACTGGGATGTATGGCATTGATACACTGTAGGGAGGTATATATATATATATATATATATATATATATATATATATATATATATATATATATATATATATATATATATATGTATGTATGTATATGTATGTATATATATATATATGTATATATATATGTGTGTGTGTGTGTGTTGAAAATCTCAGCCACCTTTTGTGGCCTTACTCCTTGAAGCTCTTGTTGGGCTGGGTCTCGGCTACCCGACTCCTCCCATGGGAGTTTACCGACTTCCCTTGTGAACTGGGACAAACAGCCCATGGACGAGGGCAATATACAATTACAGTAAATAAAAATGCTCTGTATGGCAGTATGACCCCCCATCCCAACCCCTCTAAAACTTAACCTGCAAAAATGAACTATTGTATGGAGAGTATTTAACCTTGCCTGTCAAAGCAGCCTTCTGTTTGGTATCATACTCAAAAAACAGGGTCTTCTTGGTAAGCCATATTTGACCCAATCCTCTATGATTTTGCATTTAGCGTACTGTGAAACTAGACAGTGCTGTGCCTTTGACACAGAATTTGACAGTGAGATTGTGATGAAGTGAGTAGGGAAGTCGAATGGTGAATCGGACATCAATAGCTGAGGGTGCATGTCTAATGTAAGAACAGCTCAAAGTATTATTAAGTTGCATAGTGGAATTAAGAAAGAGTATGACGAAATAACAGTTATTATGAGCTGCTATTCTCGAAGAGGGGCAATACATCATAGTTTGATGCACATCCCAAGTTGATACATGATTAATTTAATGATTTTTTAACTCTATATACATGTACATGTCCACCAGAAACAGGAAGTGTTTGCCACATATTCTTGTAGACCTGATCAACATATGATCTGTCCATGAGCCTTATCTTACATTGCCCGTTCCAATTATACTAATGCAGCCAGATATTGAGATGTGTTATAAAAGCTGAAGGCTCACAGGGACAGGTCATTCTCACAGACGTTATTGTATCAATGCCATACATTATTGATACCCAGGCTGGTGGCGTGTGCCAGCTCACAGAGAAAGTAATCAGTGTTCTCCCTAGGGGCCTCAGTTTCATGAGAAAGGCAAGTTACCTACATATCTTCAGATTGATAGGATGGGAGAAAGAGGGTAGTGTGGATGTGGGAGTGCATTTGTACAGAGGGGGATTGTACTTCTGCAGGTTATTATGTACAGGGAGACCACATTGTTTTTGTATGTATGCACTAGGGATAATGGAACATTCTTACAAAGAAGTATAATGTGGTTGTAATTGTGGTGGACATGTTAATGGCTTAATATTTAAGTTTCCCAGTATCCACATGTTCTTGCTTGCACAGCTTTTTTACACCTTGCATGAGTCTGCCATGCAGGCAAGAAAATGTGGACGCAGGAACATTTAAATTTTATGCAATTTTGAGTCCACTCAAGCACTTGAATCAATACCTCAGAATTTGATACTGTTTCAAAACAAAGTAGAAGGCTTAGTATATTGTGATTAACCATGACTGCCTTTATTATACATACTGATAGTTAAGGAAATCTCCCATTTAAACTATTCATGTGTCTGTGTATCTGTATGTGTGTCACTCCTAGTCAAGCAGGAATTGTTGATAAGACAGGCCATGCTTACACAATGCATATAATTTGTAAAGCTCCATATTAGTATGTGTGACTGAGTACATTATATTTGACAAGGGAACATTTGTGTTTTTTTTAAAGATTTAATTTAATTTAAAAGTATTTATTTATACTGGATTGTCCAATAGTACATAATATGATGACATATACAGGAAAAAGACTATGCACTTAAACAAAACAGGCTATGTACATGGATAAATTAAAGAGATCACAAACTGAAAATGAATATGCACATGTGTACATTATTGTAGCGAAATAACAATACCTGTCGTCGCTCAGAAAGAAAAATGCTGAGGTAGGGAATGGTCCTCCTGTCCGCTAACAGATCCGAGTCGACACTGCTGTTCCTGAGGTGGTTGACCTGTGACCTCAGGTGGGGGGCGGTTGTCTGTCAATCACTTGTCGGGGCCGCCCACCCAAGAAATGAATGATCGGTAACTACTAACTAAGACTTTTGGCATTTTCACTACAACACCCCCTTCTGGCTAACTGGATCCTCCCAGTTGAGGAGTGCGGGTTTCTAACATAACAAGTAGTAATAATAAACATTAAACTACACCTACTTGTGTACATTTTCTGCTAAGGTCTATTACTAGGTGGTCACATCCTACCCGGTGGCGAGAATTCGACCACGCCTAATTGTCGTATACAAAGGTGTAATCATAATAATGTTTTTCCAATAACCGGACTTGAATTAAGCTGGGGCCTTGAAAACGAAAGGGAAGCCCCAGGATCGGCTTGAAAGGCACTAAAAAATGATATTTGTAGGCCGGGGTCTCTGAAGGATGACCCCGGATAGGTAGACAAAACCGGGGAAGGGTACAGTTGCCCTGGATGAAACTATCAAAAGGCTGGGGCCAAGCATAGCCCCTAGAAAAAGGCCGATCCCATGAAAAATGCAACACCAGCCCAGTGTGCCTTCAAAAGCACCAAGGCTGGAATCCTGGAAAGCCTACAGATCAGGTGCATTCATTAGTGCCGGGACATGGGGAAAGAAAGGAGGGGGGTTGCGAGTTTCTGGCAGCTACACTAGTGGGCGTTGGTGTTGCACCCTGGACGGCGATAGGTGGGCACGCTGCTGATGACAAGGGTGCCCTCTTTGGGCCCCAGAGTGCGTGCCATGTACCGGAGGGCCGTACCAGGTCTGGCCCACACCAAGAGGTTTAAGACAACTCGCCAGTGAGTGAGCTCCCCCAACACTCTTGGTTCGGCCGGGTTGAACTCAACAAATTCATCGGGCTCCCCCGGAAAATGAGTATAATAGTAATCCCCATCACCTCTGGAGGGGGCACTACAGGCCTGGGCAGCAAGGCCCTCCTGACAAACAAACGCAGGCAAGTCACTCAGGGTAACACCTAATGTTTCCGCAATGTCCCGCAACATGTCTGTCATGCTTCGCTGCCACTCTTCTGGCAACATGTGGCCCTGTGTAGATGCGTGCACAGCCCGTGAGTGTATGTGCCGTTTGCCAAAACGGTTCATTTGGGACTCAAAGTGTCCGCACGCTGACCGCATGTCCACGAACCAGGGCAAGTGGGCTGCATTGGCATGACGACGCATGTTGGGGACCCTGCGTTTGCACAAAGGGCAGGTCTGGACACGATCGCCCCTGCAACTGGGGCGGGAGCCGACTGGCACAAAGTCCGGCACTGTGTGCGGCTGCCGGGTGACCAGGCGGTCAAAGTCCTCCTCATTAAACTGGCTAAAAGTCCGTACCCTTGCGCGAGCAGCTGGGGGACGGTACTGCCCTGGCCATTCTCCAAGTTCGGAGTCATCGTCGGAGGGTGGGGCTCTTGATGCTGGGGTGCTCGGAAGGGGTGGGGGATCAAGGGTGGGGATCAGGCTCGGATTCCCATCCTCAAGATCGGAAGATCGATTTGGGACACCGGCAGAAGAGAGTATCACTGTGGGGGTGATGGGGGGAAAACCTATATCGGACCCAAGACTCATCATAGCCCAATCTGGCTGTTGGGGGCGCGATGCAGCAGCCCCGAAGAGGCTAACGTTGGACCCCCATGAAGAAATGCTTGGGCCCGAGGAGGGGGGGGCACGCTGTCAGGGTTGTTGGCCGATGGCCCGGGATTGTGTGTTGGCATGACTCCAGCCCCTGTGGTCAGATTGGAGTCTCCCGAGCCACAGTGTAGTGTGAGCTGCTCTATGGCAGTCAGCACAGGCTCCAGAAGGGCCAGTATCTGGTCTCGCAGGAAAGCACCCCGTTCGACCGACATGCCCTGCAGGCAGCGGCTTCCGGTCTCAGCGAACTTTGACAGAAATTCCCGGACCGGGACTGGCACGTCTGGGGAGATCATGGTCAAGTAGGGCTGAATCCGAAGGACTCGGGTGGCTTCTGCATCATTAGGCAAACAGATTGGCCTCACTTGACTGCTCTGGGGTGTTGGTAATTCCCAGTCATCACTTGTGGCAGATGTGGTTCAGGGTCTCGCCCCGAGGGTGGTACTGTTCAAACATGGGGGTCAGCACATTTGGCAGCCCAATGCCAACGGGGGGTCCAAATGCAGCAGACTGGGTGGAGGGCTCTGAACATTCCGGTGCCCTCATGGGGCCTGGGGAGGGCAAAGGCAGTTCCCGGGGATGGGGCTGCAAGGCTGCACTAGGCTGCACTATAGGGGGCCAGGTAGGGGGTACTCCATACATGCTGACAGGAAAATGCTGGCAAAGCCAAGTATGTTCCGGAATGGGGGAATTAGTGGGACCATGCCCATGCTCCCCTAGGCGCCTGAGGCACGCCTCTACCAGACGGGCTTCAGAGGGATTTAAGTCCGGTTGTCCGGCCCTGTTCTCCAAGTTCCTGGAATACATAATAGAAATTAGTTCCATACCTGGACCAAACCGTGGTACTGTCCTACTAATTCCATGCACGCTACCTAAGGAGTGGATGGGTCCTTGCCCTTAACAGAAACAACTAGGTCGATGTATACTTCAGCCATGCCGGGTCCGAGCGTGAACCCCATCTGTTTTTCTGAAATGGAGGGTACGACTCCCAACCCGTTTTAGGGGAGTTGCAGCAGTTCCCTTTTTCTTCAGTCGGGTGGAGGGGCCCTTCCTCAAAGGGACAAGGGAACTACGTTGGTTAGAGGGATTCCCCTGGTTCTCTGGAACATCTGGAGGGACAGGGGGACTCTCGGAAGGCAGGGAGTTTGGTACATCCTGTGAATTGAGGGAGGTATGGCTGCACCCTGAGGATGTTAGGACTGAGCTAGGTGGATTCACTTGTTCGGCCTGAACCACTGACTTTGATGGGTTCGGTTGTGAGCTGGTCAACTCCTCTTGGAGAAGGGCATGCCTAATATGTTGGGCCCACCCGGGGATCGTGTCTCCGGCATAAAGCTTAAGACGGTCCACATGTTGGACCTTGGACCCTTTTCGATCTCTCACCCTGTACAAGACTGGAGTAAGTTGCTTGGCAACCACATATGGGCCGATCCAATAGGGTTGTAATTTCGGACTCTTGCCTACCACCCTTTGGCTATTTTGTAAATACACAAGGTCCCCTACCCTAAACTGGTGCTTGGTAGCCTGGAGGACGTAATGCTCCTTTTGATGTATCTGTCTTTCCCTCAACTGCTCACGGGCCAACTCGTGGACCTCTTCAAGAGCCTCCTTTGCTTCCCAGGCAAATTGGGCTGGGGGAGGATGATCCTCCTCTAAGTTGGGAAAGGATAGCTGGGCCTCTATGGGCCAGCGGGTCTCTCATCCCAACATTAGCCGGTTAGGTGTAAATCCTGTGGCTGCATGGGGGGTGCTGCGGTAAGCAGCTGCGAGTAGTGGCAAATGCTTATCCCAATTCTTCTGCCTCTGATTAACATAGCATCCAACCATTTGCAGCAGAGTACGATTAAACCGTTCAACTTCCCCATTGCTGCTTGGCCTGTAGGGGGTGGTCGGGGTTTGGGTAATCTGCAGCAGCTCAAATACATGCTCCATTAGTTTGCTGCAGAAATTGGTTCCTTGGGCGGTATGGACCTCTAGAGGGGTACCTAGACGGGCCACAAATTCGTAGACGAACTATTCAGCCACCGTGGCAGCACTTTGTTCTTTCAGGGCAAAGGTCTCAACATATCTGGTGTATTGATCGATAATCACCCGTATGTATTTATTTCCATCCTCAGTTTCGGGGAGGGGTCCAAGTATATCCATAGGGACCCTATCCATTGGTGCTCTGGCTTGATATTGCTGCAGGGGTGCCCTGCTATGACGGCTTGGCCTCTTCAGGGCCTAACACTCCGGACAAGCCTTCACATAGTCCCGGATGTCACTGGTCATGCCATACCAGTAATAATGTAGCCGTACACGTTGTATGGTCCTTGCCATACCTGGATGACCCGTGAAACGTGGCCTGTGGCTGGCCTGTAGAATATCTGGCTGGAGACCCCTTGGCACTAGGAGGAGTAAGCGGGGGGCAGTTTCTCCCTCCCATGAATAAAAGAGGACTCCGCCTTTTCTTTGTACCTATGGCCAGCAAAGCCAAAATTTTCTCAAAGCTGGGTTCTGCCCCATCATCTCTGCCTTGGGAGGGAGTCCCTCCTCATACCACCGATGTAGGTGACTCAAAACAGGATCCGCCAACTGGGATTGAGGAAGCTGAGAGGGGCTGAACTCTGGCAGCCAGTTGGTGCCCCGATCCTCTTCCTGATCAGGGACTTTTCCTCTCCTAATAGCAGGTCCGACATGACGAACTGCCAGGGGCACCACATCATCTACGTCTTCCTCAAACCTTGCCCATGTATCCGTGTATCCGGGTACAGTGTGGACAACCCTCACAAGGTAAATCTTGAACCCTTTGTCCCGCGGTATAGCAGTCACAAACAGGGGTGTCAATCTCCCTTCTAGACAGTCCATCCACATTGGAATGTCGTTTACCTGCCCGGTGCTCTATGACAAAGTCATATTGGCTCATCTGTTTGAGCCATCTTGCCATCTGCCCCTCAGGAGAGTGAAACCTGAACAGCCAGGCCAGGCAACCATGGTCTGTCCAAAGGAGGAACTTTCTCCCTAGAAGGTAGTGCCAGAAGTGGTGTGTAAACTTTACCACAGCCAGCAGCTCCCTTCGAGTCACGCAGTACCTCTGCTGCGTAGCATCAAGACGAAGGCTAGCGTAGGCGATCACCCTCTCTTTTCCTTCCTGAACTTGTGAAAGAACTGCTGCGACCCTGCTTGAGGTGGCATCAATGTCAAGCACGTAGGGGTCGCTGCTGTTGGGATAGGCCAAAATGGGTGCTCGTGTGAGGCGATCTTTCAGCTCTCGGAAGGCAGACCCCTGAGTTGCTCCCCACTGAAAGGGCATGCCCTTAGCAAGCAATCATTAAAGGGTCCGGCAATATTTGCGTAGTCTTTCACAAAACGCCGGTAATAGCCGGCTAGGCCCAGGAAGGCCTGAATCTCGCAGACAGTGCGGGGTTGTTTCCACTCCTGGATGTCCTGTATCAGTGCCGGGTTGGTCTCCACCCCTCTTTCACTAACCACATGTCCCACGAACACCACCTGATCCTGAAACAACTCGCACTTAGCTGGTTTCAGCTTCAAGTTATGATGCTGGAACCGCTCAAAGACTTCACGAAGTCGCTGTAGATGCTCCAGAAAGCTTGACCCCATCACTATTACGTCATCAATAAAGATAAGAAGGGTATGCCATTGTAGCCCTCGTAACACTAGTTCCATGGCTCTTTGAAATGTTGCGGGGGCATTACATAATCCAAAGGGTAGGTACCGATATTGGAAGAGACCATACTTGGTAATGAATGCAGTTTTTTCGTGGTCACATTCCTCTACTGCCACCTGGTGGTAGCCAGCATTTAAATCAAGAGCACTAAACCAGGTGCTGCCCCCTAGTGTGTCCAAGCACTGTTCAATTTTTGGAAGAGGATAACTGTCCTTCACAGTCACATCATTGAGGCGCCGGTAATCAACGCACCACCGAACACCTCCATCACTTTTCCTGACCAGAACTACACCCGATGCCCACTCACTCTGTGAAGGTTCAACAATGCCTGTGTCTAAGAGTTTATTGAGGTGTGCTTCTTCCTCTTGCTGGAATCCCATAGGAGTACGCCGAACACGGTCTTTTATGGGACGCGCATTGCCTGTGTCGATGCAATGGCCAATCCCTGTAAAATGACCTAGATCCATGTCGTGTTTAGCAAAGACACCTTCATGCTCCCCTAGGAGGGCCACTAACTGCTCCTGCTGGCTGACATTTAGCTGGTCACTTGCCTTCACCCACATGGGCCTCAGGTGTTCTGGGAGATCTTCCGGCTGTAAAACAGTGCGGCACAGCTGGCACTGGCCCTGTATGTGTGCTCCTCCATGCAGGTCCACCCCCTTCTGAGACTCCATCTCCAAAGCGGTGCCACAGCCAGAGGGGAAACCCTCATTGTCGGACATGGAGCACGTTGATACCTGGGGGTCTGGGCCGTCTGAGGGTTTGACCCCCTTCTGAGATCCGGTTCCTGGGCGTAGCAATCCCTTGTCCGGTTTGATTCTATGAGGTGGCCCACACATGTCCCAGCTTGCAACAGTACCTCCTGAGAGGAGAGGTTACTCATCGGTGTGCCCACCTCTGGCCTCATGTAAATCAGAGAGGCACCAGCTAAGACATCTTCATGGAAGCTGACTGGTTCCATGACAGCTAGCGTGTTGTCATCTGGACTCTCAACATGTCCGACAACCAAAGTATGAGACTCCGGCTTAAGGGCTAACTTCTTCTGCAGGACTACCCTGCTGACCCTATAACTGGGTCCACCCATGACCCGGGTAGGTACTGGGAGGTCCCCGATCCAGAGTCCTCCCCGGGCGTGGATGACGGCATCCACGGCCCGCAAAAAATCCAGACCCAAGAGAACATCTTGTTTCATGGGGGCAATGAACACTGGCCACGGAGTGGTGCGATCAGCCAAACTCAGATCGATGCTGATACCCCTATGACCCATAATGATGGCATCCTTCTCAAACCCTCTGAGCCAGACTGGTTTTAGACTGCCAAGTGGGATGTCTGGGGCTACTTTTGCAAAGAGGTCTTCAGAAATGATTGTAATTTCAGCCCCAGTATCAACAATGGCATCCACCGCTAACCCAGCAATCTTTAATTGCACCCACAAGGTTAAACCATGGCTGCTAGTTAGTCTGGCCTTAACTTCTTGGAATTCGAAGGGAGGGGAAGGGCCTGATATTGGTTCCTTCCTTCTCAGAGTGTCGTGGGCCGAGCCCTTGAGTCCGGACTCGGCCCCCGTCCGTTTCCCGAATTGGGTCGTGGGCTGGGTGACCTAGATTTAGGGCAGTCCCTTTTCCAGTGGCCTACTTCCCCGCATTCAAAACAGGGTTGGTCCTCCCCCCTGGGGGCTTCGAGCCGGTGAGCTAGGCCGCCCCTCACGGCTTGGTGCACGAGGTGACTGTGCTACCTTGTGGTCCAGAGCCTTCACCGCATCCATGAGATTGTTCACCCACTTTCCAAGTTCCCCAGACTCAAACCGCCCGAGACGCTCATTAAAGCTCTCCATGGTCTTCCAGAGTTCATCGACACTGGCTGCCAGGGTATTCCCTCCAGCCCACATCACTTCCATGGGACGTTCGTTCTCCCCATCTGAAGGGGGGCCGGCTGGTGCAAAATGCACTTGTCGCACCTTAGCACGGGCATCTCGTTCCTTGCCAACAGTGGCTTGATAGTGATACTCCCTTGCACGGGTGCGTGAGAGTGCCTCCATCAGAGTGGTGGGATCAGTGTTCATAACCTCATAGGCCACCCTCTGACTCTTGTAACCGCGCACGAACATGGTCACCGCGACTTGTTCCCAAGTCATCTCAGGCGCGTCAGGGTATGCGAGTGGCACAAGTTGGCAGATCTCCTCTGCAAACTCCTCAGGGGTCTCCTTGCCCTGTCGGAGCTCGTGAAGTCCAGCTATGTTCCTCAGCAACGTGTTCGAATGGCACTATGAAGCCTCCCACTCTGTAGTGCCATCATAAGTTTGTAACTTGCACCGTGGCCCCGCACGCTGACCTTCGTTTGGTCGGCATGGTTCTTGCCCTGGATTCATCATGGTCCGGAGTCACCCTCAAGGCCCGGCAGGTCGGGGATCCGAAATGAGATCAACTTCCAGATTGACATTTTTGGAATTGGGATCCGCATTGGCTCGGGCTAGGTAGGCCCGCATTGGCTCAAGACCTTCCTGGGGCTCGTTAGCCAACCGATTCTCATGAAAGAGGTTTCTCTCATCTGACAGACGCTCAGCTCGCTCCAAGGAATAACCTGAGGTCGTGGGCACAGGGGCCATGGCGGATGCTTCCTGGAGGCCCTGCTGGATTCCTTGGGTGAAGTTGTTCACCCTCTGACTCCCCTCGGAAGTAGGGGTTGAGCCATAAATACTGTGGAGGCCTGGCAAGGGGTCGGGTGCCGACGTGGGAGGTTAGGTAAGTGGTGTTTGTGGAACAACGCTCGGATTTGAGGGGTGCCGGGGCACGGCTATTTGCACACCATCTCCTGGTCTGGCACCACCTTCATGTGTCTGCCCCACTGCCTGGCAGTACTCAACCATTAACACCTTGATGGCCTCAGAATCTCTGTTTTGCTGTTGGGCAATCTGAGTAACCTGTTGCAGAAGGGCTGCCATGGTTTCCTCCATGTTCTCAGAGGGGTATCTTGAGTTCCCGGAAGTCGAGGCCCTTGAGCCAGGGTTTTCTTGCACATCGATACCGCAGTTGAGGAGGGAGCCAGTCGCTTCGCCTCCACCTGTGTCAAGGTCAGGTGAATTACCCTGATTTGAGTTTGGTTGACCACGCGGGTCTCCCGGTGTGGTCTCCCGTCTAGTTTTAGGTGGCATGTTGCCTTGGGGATGTTACCGAGTTTAGTTTTCTCAGGGAAATAGATGGTGAGGCAGAGCTCCCTGCTCACTTTAGTGCACTCCGGAAATCCACTCGAGAACCTTTGTGGGGTACCAGTGATTGCCTAAAAACCCCACAGTTCAGAAACTTGACTCAAAACCTGCAAAACCCAAAGTTTCAGAAGAACCCTATTAGAGGGAAATCCAATTAAGAACCTCCAATATACTCTTATGGGGTTGTCTAAGAACCCTATGATGGTATCTGACTAAGAACCATAGAGATGCGGATAAGTACTTGAGAACCTTATTGACCGGAAATTCAATGAAGAACCTCTGATGGAACCTTATTGGTTACCTAAACCCTATAGTTCAGGGGCTTCCCCAAGAACCCGAAAGATAGAGATAAGTACCTAAGAACCCTATTAGGCAGAAGTTCAATGAAGAACCTCCGATGGAATTCCATTCAGTGCTTAAGAACCCTATGGTTCAGGTACTTCAATAAAAACCCGAAAGATAGAAATAAGTACACAAGAACCCTATTAGGCAGAAGTTCAATGAAGAACCTCTGATGGAGTTACATTCAGTGCTTAAGAACCCTATTGACCGAAAATTCAATGAAGAACCTCCGATGAAACCTTATTGGTTATTTATAAACCCTAAAGTTCAGGTGTTTCCCTTAGAACCCAAAAGATAGAGATAAGTACCTAAGAACCCTATTGACCGGAAATTCAATGAAGAACCTCCAATGGAACCTTATTGGTTACTCATAAACCCTATAGTTCAGGTGCTTCCCTAAGAACCCGAAAGATAGAGATAAGCACCTGAGAACCCTATTAGGCAGAAATTCAATGCAGGGCATTAGATAGAATTATATTGGTTGCTTAAGAACCCTCTGGTTCAGGTACTTCACTAGGAACCCGTTTTAGAGCCCCTCTAACTATCAGTAAGGACAGGCCGTATGTCCATGTCCCAGAATGGATGCATAAAATGAAGGAGGGGGGCGGGGAGTGGCACACTGACTTCAATATCGGATTCCTTTGTTAGAGGCAGTGTGCATTAACCCGCAGGCCACAGACAAATACTTCCCAGGGAAAAATGTTAGTTATGTCCAGAGATTGCAATCAATTAGCAATTTCCTAGAGCTTGGATGTTTACCCGGTTGCGAAACTTTGTGTTCGCTGAAGTTGCACAAGTCTGCTTGCCAGCTGTGCGGTTGATCAGACGTCTCTTTGTACAAGAAGGAAATCGGGAGAGTCTACTATGCAGGAGGGGGTGTCTAGTGGTATCAAGCAAGCTTCATGCACATCAAACACAATCAATGATTGAGAGATCACATAAAAATGTACCCAAAGAGACTATGCACATACTTTAAGCGAAAAAACACGACTCTGTTCCAGCCGCTGTTTACCTGAAAATGCGCCAGGGTTAAACAAGTTGTCCTTTTCGCCACGCGAAAGCCACCGTTTCTGGAACAGCCCTATTCACAGCGTTATGGTTGCATCTGGGAACAGATGCATGACCAACTTTACGATCGGACTTAAGTCCGTCCAATTGTTACAGTTTGTCTTCTTTCAACGAATTTCGTGAGAAAAGCAAGTGCTCAATCGAATCATGACCAATAATACAGAATTTTGGGGCTTGCTGTCCCCGTATCACAGTCTGAAACAAACTATCAATTGTGTCGAACCGTCCATTTTGGGCAATTCACAGTCACTGCACATGCACCACTTACATATGTGCGCTCAGGGGGAACTTGCCAGTCTGCAGCAGGACCACGTAACATGAGCAATATTGGCAGATAAGATCACAGGATCGGCGAATTTATTACGTGGTGATGTCAACACAGCCACTCTAATGACCCGTACTGCCGGATGTCCAAGTAATCTGCCTGGTAATGGGAGACGATTCGACCACATGTGCATTCCTTCGAAGCCGTGGGAACGTTCAGTTCCAAAAATAGTAGTTTTCACGTTGATTATTTAGGCTAAACTACGCTTTTTCTTTTTCTTTCTTTTTTCTTTTTCTTTTAACTCCAAACAGCCGAAGACCGCACCTACAGGTGCGGTGATTTCACTCTCTCTCGCAATCAGCGGGGTTATTCCCGTGGTTGCTGGTGCCTAGCCGTACGAACACTGTCTGTACTGATGGGGGAAAAAAGAACAAGGATTTAACCCAATCAGCCAGAGCAATACTGAAATACTCCCCAAAAAATAGTGGAGGGTGTGTGCGTAAAAAAAATCACCACCCTACCTTTGGTCTGTCATTTTTTTGGGAGTGGGTGGGTTAAGTTGTCGTTTTGCTACCTATCTCCACCACAGTTCCTTCCCCGTCTGGGAACCACTTGTAGCGAAATGACAATACCTGTCCTCGCTCGGAAAGAAAAATGCTCAGGTGCCCAGGCCCGGGATCTGCAGGGTAGGGGATGGTCCTCCTGTCTGCTAACAGATCCGAGTCAATACTGCTGTTCGTGAGGTGGTTGACCTGTGACCTCGGGTGGGGGGCGGTTGTCTGTCAATCACTTGTTGGGGCCGCCCACCCAGGAAATTAATGATCGGTAACTACTAACTAAGACTTTTGGCATTTTCACTACATTATTGTCTACACTCTTAAACTCGAATCATGCCATGCTCCTGTAGGTGCACGCTACGGAAGGCGACTGAAGGCGAGGGTTGCACCGTCCATCCTAGCTGGCCAAGCCACAGGCATTGGCCCGCTCAATAGTCGAATGGTGCGTGGAAGGAAAAAAAAAAAAGAAGACATACCACCGGGCATGGCCGAGGCACCATGGCGACATACGCACCCAGTAGCTCGGCTGCATCCTCGCCGCCTTGTCAATATATAAAAAGCTATATACAAACAATATACAAACATCCTAAATGAAAAACTTTTCATCTTGAGACTTCTCTTATGCATATCAGCAGTTACATATTACTGATTCCCAGCATCGTGATAATTTTCAGGAGTGTTCCTTTAGTTTCAGTAGTCTGTTAAATCCATACTTGCTGAGACCTTTGAGTGTCAGATTTTGTGAACTTCAGTAAGCTGCTCCAAAAGGTGTGGGAGTCGTACCAAAACCTTGATTCCTAAGGGAGTTGCATGCAGTTACAGTCCATACAATGTGAACTATGCACTTACTTTTAAAGTTTTGTTTTTAATCGCAGAGATCAGACTGTGTGAGGGCTGTACAATCTTGGTTAATCCTGTTAAGGTGGAGGGTCTGAAGCCGGCACCTTTGTATAACCTCTAATCACTTTTTCATATTTTTGGATAGTCTGATACTTAAACTACATGCTCCCAAAAAACTCAGATGTGTGAACATAAAATTTATATGAGATAATTGATCTCAAAACTTTTGTTTTCAAGGAAAAGTAATCAGGGCTCTATCCTGGGGTCCCTACTGTTCTTAGTTTTCATAAATGATATTACCGTTGGCATCTCTTGTGACATAAAACTGTTCGCTGATGACACCAGCATATTAGAGATGATATTTGACCCTGCCACTTCTGGTAGGCGTATAAGTACTGACCTTGAAAGAATCTTTGTTTGGGGCTAACAGTGGAGAGTTACATTTAATGCAACTAAGCCCTCTTGTTTTCAGCTAAACACAACAAACCTGATCATCCACCTTTATTTCTTGGCGAATCTTTAATCCCGGAAGGTTTAAATCATACTCATCTGGGAATTACACTTTCTCATAATCTGACATGGAATGCTCACATAACTAGAATCATTGAAAAACGAGGAAACGCCTAATTTTATTTTTTTTGACTTAAATATATATTATCACGTCACACCTTAGCCAAACTGTACAAAGCCATGATACGCCCTATCCTGTAATATGGATGCGTCTTTGATAATTGCACGATGGACCTGACAAATTCACTTGAATCTGTTCAGTATGAAGCGGCACGCATTTGTTTGGGTGCACTTAAACGTACTCCTCGACATTTACTTCTTAATGAACTAGGTTGACCAACTTTGGCCAAAGGCGCCAATACTATAAACTTATTCTGTTTTACAAAATAGTTAACAGGCTGACCCCCGCTTATCTTTCGGATCTGGTCCCACTTGATGCCGTTCATTCAACCTTCCATCTTCGCAAATGCCGGAGTTTGAGACAAAAAAAGTTTACATCCATTCGTTTTGGTAATTCTTTCCTTCCCTCTGCTATTAAACTTTGGAACGACCTTCCGGACGATATAAGGCAATCTACTTCACTTGCTCAATTCAAATCTAAACTAAAAAGTACTCTTTTGTCCGTTGATCCTGTCCCAGGTCGCTACTCGCATGGCAAAAGATTTCCCAATATCATACACACACAACTACGTTTGGATTGTTCTCGTCACAATTCTCATCTTCATAGACTAATTATTCTTCCGTCTGCTGCATGTTATTGCTCATATTCCAATGAGAGTACATACCATTTTTTCCTCGAATGCCCCCTGTTTTCATACCATAGAGTATCTTTGTTGCGAACGGTATGCAATATTTTGGCACCGGGAGTCAATCCAAACCTAGTTGTTCACTTAGCAGGCGATACAGTGCTTACTTATCTGACACATGATAATGACAATCTTTCGTCAAGCGACAACTTAGATATTTTTGATTCTGTTCAAAACTTTATTATAGATACAAGACAGTTTATACCTTGAGTTGGTACGAGATGAATATTATGTTAGTATACCGACCAATTTATTTGTGCTCGGATGTCGTTTTGTTCTGTGTGTTTTGTACATATGATTGTGTGTCTCTCTGTCTGGAGAGCCATTCATTTAGTATTATTGTACTATTTGGCAATCCAGGTGAAATAAATATGTTTAAAATAAAAAAAAAGTTTAAACAGTGCTGGGCACATGGCTTTGTTTGCATGGGCATGATAATGAACCATGTCATTGTTTGCACATGCAGTCATTAGTCCACGACCGCTGGAACCCAATTGAGCTATTGACAAGGGTCACTCACAGGAAACCATTAGCCGTAGAGAGAAGAATGGGTCAGTTCAAACTAATCACTACCATTGCTCTGATTACTTTGAAATTCTCTATTGATGCAAAAACAAACAGCACAATCCACATACTGGTCCCCAAATATGGACAGCCGCATGTGAACACACACCCAAACAAGCCAAGTGTGGTGTTCCCAAGTTAAAAAAGTCGAGATTTAATCCAAAAAAGTATATTTTTTGTTCTTCACCGGGTGGCACTGCTGTGGATTCCTTATTTTTAACGATTTTTTTTTTCAATTGGGAGAATTAACAGAAAATGCACCTTTCCTATTGATTACTGAACTCAACCAAAAAAAATAAGTCTCCGCTTTTATAATTTGATATATGTTTCATATTTGGTTAGTTTTCTGACAAGTATTTACATGTATGTGTAGAATAATCCCTAGGGTGCAACATATGTCGAGACGAGCAAATTGAAAGTGCATGCTAGACTGCATATGTGCTAAATGTGAGACAAAGTCAGAAACCACACTTTGCAAAAAGGCTATTTTGAATGGGGTGGTTTCAGTGAGGTATCCTGTCCTTGTTTGGGCACACAGGGGCATTGTTTTAGTGAACTTTATCTGTGTAATATGGACAGAAACTGGGCTAAGCATGGGTATAAAAGCATGGGGACCCAGGGTCGGGTGTGGATTTGTCCATCTGTGGTCAAGACATCATGCCATGGTTATCTGAAGTGGACAGGGCAAGAGCCATAGGAAGACAGACCTTGTCCTGAATGGTACCATGACTGCCAGACGTTATGTCACAGAGATCCTGCAACCGCATGTTGTGCCATATGCTGGTGCCATTGGTGAAAATTTTACCCTCATGCAGGACAATGCAAGGCCTCATATTGCGGCTAAAGTTAGTGAATTCTTGGCCAGGGAAGGTCTGGTGGCAATGGATTGGCCAGCTTGCTCCCTTGACCTTAATCCTATCGAACGCCTGTGGAGCCATCTCAAGCGAAATGTATACCAGAGGATGGGTCCGGAGTCAAACTTTGAAGACCTAAGACGCTATCTTTTGGAGGAGTGGGACAATATACCCCAGAGACTGATCAGAAAATTGATCCACAGCATGAGAAAGCGCTGCCAGCAGTGTGTCAACAATCACGGTGGATACACATCCTGTTGACAGAAAGTCAACCATATACAGTCATCAAGTCATCAGACATTCTACTGACCAGTTTAATTCTTTCCTTCCTGTAAAAATGTGACATTTTAAAACTTAAGCACAGTCTGTGATACCCACTACAGTGCCCCATTCAATTCACATTGAATGCTTTTGCCATATGGACAATCTTGCGCACCTGTGATATAGACTTTGTTTGTTTTCAAGTGTTGTGCAGTGAGGCGTAGATTCATTTGTTTTGCACTTGTGTCTGAAACCAAATGTGAGGTGTATACCGGATATAAAAAATATGAAATATTACAAAAATATGTGTTTATTTGTTTTTTATGTGGACTTCTCTAAGCGGAGACTTACTTTTTGGTTGAGTTTATACGAGTCAATGGGCACTCTAGTGCTAATTGAGTTTATACGAGTCAATGGGCACTCTAGTGCTAATTCACGTTTTCAACTTTTTCTCTAAAACCGTTAAGCAGATTGACTTCAAATGTGCTGGTAATGTAGCTTGGGTGGGTCACTACCAGATTCTTCAAATGGTCAAGCTCCAGTGGTTTTGTTTTTTTTTGGTGAATTTTTATGGTTCTCTTTGGGTCGCAAATCATTAAAAAAAATCTTCTCCAAAACCATTCAATGATTGCTTTGATATCACACAGGGACACTCCTAGAGACTCCTAGTTCCTAATTTGTTCACCAGGTGGCACTGCAATTTTATCCTTGTTTATATGATTTTTTTGTGTGTTTTTTGCAATTTATGACTTCTTCTCCAGAACCGTCACTCAGACTGAGCTGAAACTTGATTGATATGTTCCTTGTGAAACTGTCAAACAAAGTTGTTCACTGGGTGGCGTGTGAATTTATATTTGAGTACTTAAAGGTAAACGCACCTTTCACATTGATCACTATAGAAGTCAATGGGCATTCAAATGCTAACTCACATTTTGGACTTTTCCAAAGAAACTGTGTGTCATATTTACTTCAAACTTGGTGGCAATGTATTTTGGATGGATCTCTATCAAAAATCTTGAAGAAAAGTTTTAATCATGTTAATAGGACAGTTTAACATGAAAATTTCATGCAAGTTTTATAACTTCAATAATTTTGGCCAGATTTGTGTCAAACTTGGTAAGGATGTACCTTTGATAAGGGTCAACCTATTTTGTGCAAGTGGTCATGCTCCAGTGATTTTTTTTATTTTTCTCATGATGGACCTTGATGTTGCACATGTTAGTGTTCTTCCATAGAGGTCACATTTACTCAGTACATGGATGACCTTGATCCTATCCCAAGTTCACAGAACCACAAGTGTGATGAATCTTGGTCAGCTGAATTTTTTTTTTTTGAAATAATTGACATGGCTGTTTCAGAGAAATCCCTGTTTAAAATGTCTTAACCATACAAACCACAAGAACCCACATTTCAACTTGCAACATTGTGTATCATTTTGCAACATGCATCAGGGGCCAAAAAAGAAACATAACTCACCCGTTCTTTCTTGGCCACAACTCTATAAAAAGGAATGCGACAAAAACAAAAACAAAAACAAAAACAAAAACAAAAACAAAAACAAAAACAAAAACAAAAAAAACAAAAAAACAAAAAAAAACAAAAAAAACCAACCTCCCCACACAACCCCCCCACCCCCCACCCCCACCCCCCAAAAAAACGAGAGAGCTGTGTTTGTTTAAGTCTATTGATTGATGGAATAATTTGTACATGCCTTTGTGAACCAGTTTTGGATCCTTGATAATGACCTATAAGGAGCCAGAGTGCCCAAATTTTTTGCCACAATTTGAATCAATGTTGGGTGTATTTTGGCCACCAAAAACTAACAACAGCTGTAATTTATCCCACAATTTGGTTGTCATAGGCACTGAAGATTTTATGGGTGGAAAAGTAGGGCCCACATGCAGCAGATTAATTGAAAAAAACATATGACTCCTATTTCCTAAAAATATTACCACAAAGACCAGGCAACCTGTAATAGCAGTGACCAGATGCAGCAGGTACTACTGTATAACTAAGAGAAGTACGGTCAACTACCCAGGCAAAAGGTGAGGAGTGCTGCTTTTTCAGCTGGATATGCTGCATGAATACATGTCAATGAGGCAAATATGACCATGGTTACCTGTATTTGGTATTCTATACCAAGAAAACACAGGTGGATCAATTTTTGGAAGCAAATTATTCGGTTCAGCATTTCAGAAATCTGTATAAATGTAACAGATGTAATTCTATGGTAATTTAAGGCACTAAGCAAATAATCATGCCTATAGTCATGTATTATGAAAAGTAGCACTTTTTTCGTGCTATTGCTCCAATTTGAGAGATTCTTCATTATGGTGATGGCCAGTGGCTGTGTTCCTGAAAACTGAGAACATTGATATTGAACTGGTGATGTGTTAAATCAGGCAGCAAATAAATCTCCCATTGTCAGGCCTGTCACTTGTAAGGTGATGCTTTACAATTTGATCAGGGACCTTAACTGAGTTAATGATTATTTTGGCTCAGTGGAGGCCCATTTTAATGTGAATTAATTTTAAAAAAAAATATAAACCAGATTACAGATCCATATCAGTTTCATATTGAAGCCTTATCGTGTTTATGACTTGTGCTATGCACAATGTCTTTGTTCTCTTGGTAATGAAATATTGTTGATAAATTGTGTAAAATATATGAAAGTGATGAAACATAAATATTTTAATCTGAATGATATAAAAAAAAATTAAAATACGAAGCAAAACCAGTGATGGGCATAAAACTTAGGAGAAGGTGCCAGACCAGTTTCGAATCAAGCAATTCTCATCAGTGTTGGTTTGGGACACCATGACCCGCTGCTTATATATGTTCCGAGCATTTTGAGAATCTGCACGATTCCGGAATCGCGCTGCCCATTTTTGGAATCCCCAAAATGCGCGCCATTATAGGAGTTCCTTTATAGCGCTGGGCGATTCTTGAATTGCCCGTGTGCGATTCAAGAATCTGCCCATTATGCGAATTTTTTAAAGAGAATATGTATCTTTAGCTTTAATGTCCAAATATATTATCTTGTTTGGTGGACGGATGTTTAAACACGCACATTGGGTGTATGTCTGACAAAACATCGTTTAAACAGATGTTTAAACACATTGGGTGTCTGTCTGCTAAAACATCGATCCACCACAACCCATTTCCGGGAATTCTAATGACCACGATTTTTTTTGGCTGACCGACTTCACGATGGACCCAGAAAAAAGAAGGGAAAATGTACCTTGACCGTGCACATTTTGTGCGAGATTAAACGTAACTGATGTCACTTAACATTGCATAAGTGGAACCTTTAAATGAGTGCTTCTTGAAAATTATATTATAACTTTTTATCTATTATATATATATATATGTGTGTGTGTGTGTGTGTGTGTGTGTGTGTATGTGTGTATGTATTGTAGCGCTCATTCTCACAAGTATTTTGAAGAAAAAAAAAACTCTCACCGGCCTTTTTTTATTTTTTGCCAGAGCGTATCGACTGAAAACCAGTTTTTATGTAAATGTTTGAAATAAATGTTTTAGTGATTATAAACAGGCCTATTACTTCAGTGTTGGCACACTTATCTCACCTTTTAAGACTTTTTCAAGTTTTCGTTTCAAAGAAATTGAAAGTTTTGATTTTCAATATATTTGGATGAAAATAAATTAAGAATTGTATATACTTCATTTCTTCACTTCGGCCTTCGTGGTACACAGCATACTTCGGTGGCCAAATCTCGTGTACCACGGCAAAGCATGGCATAACTGAGATTATTTTACAGTGGAAGCATTCCCGAAATGCGTCGGGCGTTATGATAATTAAGACCATGCATGTTAATTACATTCATTAGATTGGTAAATCTAAACATATTTTGTTCTCATCGACAATTTGCAAAGAGGAGAGGTCAGCAGCTTTCGATAGTGCCCACATAGGCATAAGATGCGTGTTACGGAAATCAGGACCATGCATTTTACAGTGAAGAAATTCCCGAAATGCGCAACACAATGTAAGAATCCTTTTTGGGGCGTGATAACTAAGGCGGCAAAAAGCTATAGACCTTCGGTGCTATGTAAAATTTGAAGAATATTACAGAGTTCAAATTGATAATATTGAAACCACTTCTTACATGTACAACGGCACAGGACCAAAATTACATTTGAATCCGTGTGTTCGTGAGACATGCATTTTGCACACTTCAAGAAAACTAGGCTACATCGGTATCATTCTTGAAATGCGCAGCGCATTTCGAGAAAACTTTATCTGTGTCATTACAAGTGTCCGCATAGCGCTAAAGTTATTTTTTCAAATTCGCAAAATACGCTGTGCTCAACGGGAATTATGATCATGTCTATTTTACAGTTGAGACATTCCCGGAGTGCGTCGCGCGTTATAAGAATCCTAATAAGACCACAATGGCAAGTCATGCGTTGCTATGTAGGCTTAACTTGGAAGAAGAATTTCAAAATCAAGTGAATACGACCTCATTCAAACTTTATGAATTTGATTTATATTTTATGTAGGTCTATTACTTTCCAGCCACAATTTCCAAACATGTAAGAGACTATCGTGAAATGAGCAGGGCATTTTGAGAACCCACCAAATTTGTAACCTATTCGGTATACTATGTATGATATTGGATGATTGATACCAAATTCAAGTTAATTACTACTTCATTTAAACTTGACCTTCGTATTACTTCTCACCAACACTTCAAATAAAGGACGACAGCAACCTTCAAGAGTTCCAAAATTCTCTGCGCGCCACGGGAATTTACACAAAGGGTATTCCCGGAATGCGCTGCGCGTTACAGGAATTATGACCATGTATTTTAGTCATTTATACTTTGTGAGTGCGAGTCTATTAGCCTACTTACCATCGACAATCTTCAAACAGGAGAGGACAGAAACAATTAAGAGTCCCAAAGTAGATGGTGGGAACAGGGAAACACGCAGCACCTTGCAGGGCACAGGACCGTGTGGACCATATTTTACCAGGTAAACATTCCTGAAACGCGCAGCGCATTTTAAGAATTCTAATCAGATCTGATAAAAGCTGCTTCAGTGCTAGTCATTCCGTAAAGTTATTACAACTGCATTTAAACTGGATGAATGTTAGGCCGTCTTTTGTAACATGTATAGGCATATTACTAATTCGATCGACAACCTGCAGACAGGAGACATTCCCGAAATGCTCATCTCATTGTAAGAATCCTAAGACAAAACAGTTATCTATAGCATTTGGTATAATGTAAAATTGGAAGAAATGTACCAAATTCAAGTTAGCACTGCTTCATTTAAACTGTATGAATATAATACATATTATGTACATGTATTACTTTCTATCCATAATCAGGAGAGGATTTCCAGCGACTTTTGAGCGGTCCAAATTACGCTGCCCACAATGCGGGAATCATGCATGATCATGCAGTCAAAATATTCCCGACATGTTCTTGACGGCTGGGAAATCATGACCATGTTTCTTGCCCTTCAAACTTTATGAATCCTAATTGTTCCAATTTCAAACAAAGGCTCAGTAGAAATAGATTAGCCTTTACGGACCTAACAGTTCGATTTGTTGATAAAACAGGTAGGCTATCGCACAATCGAAATATTCATGAAATACGCAGCTTATCTTAAAAATCATAATCAAATGACCGCAGTTACTTAGGCATTCGAGGCTATCTAAAAATTGGAAAAATTACCGAATCCAATGGAATATAAATTTCAATTAAACCTTATAAATGAAGAAAATCTCTATCTAATCGCCACAGCTTATACGGCATATCCATCAAATACAATTTACTGGAAGATTATAATTGTTACTATTATCACGGGTTTTTTACTGGCAAACTGCACTGCAAAGGCAACCACAATTTTGATAAAGAGTTCTTTTACAGCGCATCACAGGAATCATCACACTAGGGAGCTGACAGGTATGACGCAAATTCTTCTGTTATCACTTTTATTAAAACACACAGCCGTTGATATTAAGCTTTATGTTGTACAAACCTGATAATTTACCGAAAAGTATATAAAAGGTTGAAAAAAAAAGAAAAAAAGACCATTTCCCTGCCATTCCTTATGTATTGCAGTGAAGACGCATGGTGTTGGAACTTCAGTTTACCATTTTCGACAGCTAAACTTGGTTAAGAGCAACTAAAACATGGACCTAACACCACTGTGCCGTTCCTAATCTTCCCGCCGCTACATTATATTCGGCTAGCGCAATTCTGGAATCGATCTCATGTTGCAATAAAATCTTTTGTATCTTTTTATCTTACAAAAAAGCGATGACCATGTGGGTCGACGAGCTCTGGGGAAACAACGAAGATTGTTGCACAGAACTTCGGCAACCTTCGTCGTGCATTCGGATTTGAAACATTTCGCGATGGATGATGTGCATGATCATGAGTGGGAGCGATAAAGTTCCTATCACAAGTAAATTTCTTCCGATCATTATAAAGTTTGTTCAGAAAACAACCCAAAATATGCCAGCATACAGAAAAAGAAATATGGTGGTTGAAATCCTCTGAGATCCACTATGGAGAGGCCCAATACCTACAGAGTATGCCACATTCACGGCTATTTTAAAAATGTAAATAAATGGAAAGATCCTATGCTCATGAGAATTTGAAATAAGGAGGAATGGATACTGATTGACCACATTAAATACTTGTGTAAGGAAATTCACTGTAAAAGAAATCCTTTATTGTTTGCACTCAATAAATTCGACTAGAACCATGTAGATTTTAAATAACAATGGGTGAGTTGTGGGCATGTATTTTGTTGGCCGACTTGAGGCATAGAGGCTGGATATGGCTCAAATTTGTGTTAAGCAATCGCAAAATATGTTTGTTTTGCATGGTTGGTGTTCGTTCATAAGAGGTAAATTGTTAAACAAAAACTACTTTGGCGACCAAATATGGTCGTTCAAACCAGGTGGTCGCTCATAGCAGGGGGTCGTTCAAGACAGGGACTACTGTATACACTATTCAATCGGCACCAAGTTTCCCCAGTGGTGTCTAGGAATTAATTTCTTTGTACTAAAAAATAGTGAGAACTTGATGGTGGAGTGACAGGAATTCAGATGTGTGATGAATTCCTTGAAGTGATCTCCACCAAAGGTCCAAAGGGAAAAAATGTCATTGGGAGGGGGAAAAACAAACAAACAAACAAACAAACAAAAATGGACAACATGAAATCTTTTTCTGGTATTTGGATGACTATTTTAGGGATTCAAGTGTCATCATTTTGACAATCATAGAAACAGTACTCTTTTCCATCCCTGAACCCCCCTCCCCCATTATTTTAGCTCAAATATTGACTCTCATTTGGAAGGAGGGCTTTAAGGTAAGACTATACATAGGGGTGTACAAATGTACAAAAACATACCCTTGCATGCTGTGTGTATACTTGTGAATATGATGAAACTGCTGAGTGGCCTCTAAGAATACCAAAAGCCAAATAGAAAACAAACATATGTACAGCAGAACCTGCGAAATATGTGACCACCCTTTTGCCTTGAAAAAGTGGTCACATACAACAGGTGGTCTTTCACTGCAGGTAAATTTGCAAGGAGATTGAC
Organism: Hermodice carunculata; assembly: GCA_964020975.1. Classification (NCBI taxonomy): domain Eukaryota; kingdom Metazoa; phylum Annelida; class Polychaeta; order Eunicida; family Amphinomidae; genus Hermodice; species Hermodice carunculata. The sequence goes on from OZ026612.1 coordinate 58,391,986, forward strand.
TCCTGTACTTCAGAAATGTGGCCACAAACAGCAGGTGGTCTTATGCGTGCGGTCCCATTCAGCCGTTTCCACTGTTTATGTATACGTGAAATTTACCTTAAAATTATATTTAAAATTACGTTAAAGACTTGGTTTTCCATTTTAAGTCTTTTCATTGACTTTTACTATTTCGAAAAATATATCTGTTAGGATTTTTAAAAGTAAAAAGTTTACCTTTACCATTGTTGGTTATGAACATGAGTCCCACAGTTTCACCAAATGTCCAAAATTTGTTATTCATGAATATCATGTTTGCTTTTGTTACATGAAGCCAAGGCTGTGGGGCTGAAGAATTTTGTCAAAAAAAGTTAAATACAAAGATGGTTCGGTACTGTATTGGTTCCATTACCAGATTCTTTTTGTGTTCCAGGAGGTTAGGACAAGAATGGCAGAGCCATCCTGACATTTCCTGTCAAAGGACAGCCTGTGCTGTTGCAAGGGAAATGCAGCAGTGGAGATCTACGCCAGTTGCTCCAGTATTATGTCCACACCTGCAGACACAGCCTGGGAAAGCGAGGCTTTGCTGTCTTGGCCAATCTAAAGACTTACACCAAGGAAGGTGTATTGCTGATCGTAGACACGTTGGAAACAGTACAGGTAGGTGGGTTGTCATTGCTGTCAAATATATTTTTCTTGTCCGTAACACTATTTTGGCAACCCCTGCCCAAAGAGTTCAAGGAGAATGAGGTAGGGGGATAGAGAACTGACAATGACACAGTTGAAATAAGTGCCACTATTTTTGGGAAAATGTTAAAAAATTATTTACAATTTTCTGTAGTGTACCTATTATGTGCAACGGCTTAAAATTGGCCTCTTGTACCGCCAAACTGCAGGTTTCCATTTGTAATCTAGCCAGGGTTCTTCGTGCTTGTATTAGCCTGGGTTTGTGGGGGTATTGATGAAGTTGGCATGGGTAGCTTTAGAGGTCTTGGTTTTGTAAATCTTGGTGTTTTCACTTGAAAATTTTATACATAGTTTTTATTATATTGTTCTATCACGCTTTGCCATTCTTTTGACCATGGGTATATGCTTGGTGTTTTGTTCGTGGAAGTTTTCTGGCCGCCTTTGAAGAACAACAAACCCATAGACATCCATTTGGAGTCGAGCAGTATGCAACTGTTTATAATCAACTTTTCCCTTTTTTTAGCTCAGCAGACTTGTCAGTCAGCTGAGCTTATGTGGTGGCTAGGCATCCATCGTCCATTGACAGCCACAATTCACATTTTCAAATTCTTCTGCAAAACCATTGGGCAGATTCACTTCAAAGTTGGTGGCAATATACCTCCTTGGGTAGGTCTCTACCAAGTTTGTTCCAATGGTAATGCTCCAGTGATTTTTGGATCTTTTATGAATTTTTTGTTCGTTTTTTGGGACAAATGTTCACAGGACTGTCGTATTCCTCTTGTTTCCTTTCATTTTTTGTTGGTCAGCAAAACTGTAGAAACTTAGTCCAGGTGTCTCTTTTGCTGAGCTGTTGCACTGAGGCACATAGGAATTGATTTTAGGCATTCTGATCATACACTTATTACCAAGTGGGGACTTGCCTACGTAGGCACTGAATGTTGGCTGTGTACATGTATTTGTTTGCAACACTTGCCGAGCCAGATGTCAGTAGAAATGGGCTAATTCATACCGACGGTTTGCCAGTGTACAGCTAAGTGTCAATGACCTGTTCATAGTGGTGTCCCACTTTCCACAAAATACCGTTTAATCTCGCGATCCTGGTGGTCAAAATTAGAACAAATAATTTTGTTAGGTTCGTATTGGCACAATGTTTTCACAAGAACGCGCTAAAATGAGCTAGGACGTGGGATCGTAAAGCAGGCACACATGGCAAGGTGAAAATCTTTTCCCGAAACACATATTTAAGTACAAGGCTTTTTGCACAATCATAAACAATGGGTTTATTTCAGTGATAAAATGATACACGACGATTTCTCTATTTTTAGGGTATTTTGGTGACATTTTTAACAGAATAAATAAATGTTTCAAACCCAAGTTTTTTTTGCACTTATCCATGTGTTTAGAGTATAAGCATGATATTCAAATAATAGGCCGCGCTATTTTCTTCATAATTACTCAAATTAAGGCTTTTTAATTAATCGGCCTGTCACGTAAGTGACACACTGTCACGTGGGTGACAAAATGCGTGTCACACGTAGATGATGTTGAGCCACAGAGTCTTAGTTTTAAATATTTAAACCCAAGTTTTTGGCATGTATCCATTGGTTACGACTATAAACTTAATATTCAAAATATCAAAATTCAATCTAACAACCGTAATTAAGACTCTCATTAATTGCCCTGTCATGTAAGTGATACATTGTTACGTAGGTGACAAACTGTCATGAAGATGGAATTGAGCCATGGAGTCGTACATGTAGTTTTATGTGGAAAATACAGGGAGTAAAATGGAAAAAAGAAAAACAAAACCCATGCACGGGTATAATTATTTAATAAAATGCACAAAAGCCATATTTACTTTTCTGTGTCAATGTGTTTTCAATCACACTAACCACAGGCCACCTAATTTTCTTCTCTGATGATCTATTAGATGATAACTTATGCATATACCACAACCGACTCATGAACAACAAAGCTTGAGACGCGAGTGTAGTAAGAGGCAGGGAACCAGTCTACCTCACTGTACCTCAAGACAGACGTAACGATTTTCATGCTGTGAAGTTATGTCCACCTCAGGGCAACAATGAGCCATACTGGCTGTTTACTGCAATTACGCTGGAGTTTCAAGCCATGTTGTTTACAAATTAGTTTTGCTATGAACATGATTTATTATCTTCATGGATCATCCGAGAAGAGAATGAGGTGGCCCGTGCACAACATGACAAGAATGAAAAAATTGTGCAGCTTACATGAAGAATCTTTCTAATTTCCATCTGTTTCTAAAATATTTCACTTTTAGTAATATACTTCAATAATCAATGTCAAAATTTTACCAAGAAACATAATCATTTGGCCATGTCATTTCAGGCCATCTTAGCTCTATCTTATGAATCCTGAACATGAACATTACACCATTGTTAAACATTATCAATGAATAGCATTTTCTTACCAATTAATTTCTATAATTATTAACTATCAATTAACAGACAAACACACTGCAGCTAGTATCATTTTTATCAGACGAAATGAAAATCCAATTTTAAACCATTAATTCTGTTTTAGATCACTGGACTTAAATGAATGGGCATGGATTTACTGGGTAGATTCAAAGATGCTGAAGCATTTCCCATGAATCCACTTGCTGTGTTAAACATTTACTTTTGCTACACTCAGTTTTAAATTTGAAACAAACAATGTCACTCTATCCGAAAAAATAGATGTGTACAAATTTGCCACTAAGTTCTTTCAGTAGTGAACATGGACTAGTGTTATAATCAAAAGTTTTTATAATTAAACGAGCGGCCCCATTTTAAAGTCTGTGCAAAATATCATTATAATATTTCTGGCATTAGCCACCCCATGGTCAGACGGTATCGAAGAAGTTAAAAAATATGAACATTCCAAGTATTTGTTTCCGCAGTTTTTTTATTTTCATTGCAAACTTTTGAATTTACTGATAACATATATTCTGACGTTATCAGACAGTGCTATATTTTTGTGCTAAAAATATGGAAAAAATTTTGCCATTCCATTTTGCTTGAAATTAAAGATATAATGCAGGCAATCTACGGTATCACAAATTCCAATGTTGTCATTGGAGAGATATGGTGGTGAGGTAGGGTGAACTATTTTAACGGGGCAGTATCTAAAGTAGGCCAGTATTGTTCTCATAAATACATTCTTCAAATCAGTAAATTATCTAACTTTCTTTTCTCATCTATCATGTTTGGTCACTACGTGACAGAACAGGTCACCTACTAACATGAAAATTTATATTTTTTCAAAATCTAATGCCGCTCTAGGACAGTGGCTGTGGTAGAGTTCAGGTGGAAAATTTTTTTAACAGGGCAGTTGGGCCTATATTGTTTGCATAATCATATATTCTTCAAATCATTAAATTATCTAACATCTTTTCTCATCTATCATATTTGGTCACTCAGGTGACATACCATATACAGTATCTCAAATTTCAGTAGCACTATGGGGAAGGTGTTGGTAGGGGGTGGGTGGGATACATTTACATGGCACTTAAGTTATATATGGTTCTCATATTTTGTTCAAATCAGTAAATTATGTAAATTAGTCTTATCATTTGTCAGAAATTGTCAATTTTGTTACATACACAGGTCACCTCCGGGACATGGTTGCGTCACTGAGGTGACCGTCAAGTAGGAGACATTTTTACGGTTTTCTGGCTGCAGTGGCATGGCAAGTTCCTATCATATTGCCCAACTCCACCTGATTAAACCTTTCTATGAACCACATTCACAGACATATTAGCCCTGATGTGGTCCTTCCAAGTATCCAATGAAGCTTGTCACTTTGTCGACAATTTAAAAAATAACTATCTCAAATTTACATATTCATGAGCAATTTTTAAACTACATTTGGAATCCAGCAGCATGGAATATCTTCCATTTGGTATGGCCAAGGAAAGGGAATAAGATGTAGGTGACAGAAGTTGGACACTTATCCTTCAAACCAGTTATTTCCAAGCTTTTTGTCATTTTTGTGACGTAGGTGACAGACCTATGGGACAGACTTTGTGACGTCATTTGAACATGTTTAAGAGCAATTTTGCACACTTATCCACCTTTCAGCCATGTAACAAATTAGGCTACAGTAAATAGTATGTATGAATTAAAGATTTGCTGTTTTGATAAAGAAATTTGGTTTTTAACATCAAAAATGGGTCATTGCCATTTTTCAATAAAACATCATTCCCTGGTACTGTAAATTGATATACTTCATGAAATTTCTATAATATTGTGAAATTTTAAATTGGGAGATGTAGTATGGACATCACAGATCAGAAAAAATATATGAAGGACATATTAGGATGCAAAAATAAATGATTTCTGGCAATGGGACAAGAAATTCCCTAAAATTATTGAAATAGTCACACACATCTTACATTGTAAACAGAGAGTCTGTCTCAGCCATTCAAGTCACTCTGTGTGCAAAATGGTTGTATAAACATTAGAGATAATGGAAGGAACCTCCAAATGTACATTAATGGTTATTTCCAGGAAACAGTTAGCACAAAAACAATGATTTCTGAGGTATTTTAATCTTTAGACTAAATACTACAAAAGTGTATCATAGATTCTATATTTAGGGATTAGTTCTCCCACAGTGGGTTAACAAACCATTGGAAGGCCTTGTCTCTGAAGTTGCTTCAAAGGGGATATCCTTCAGTGTCTTTGCTATCCCATTGTAGAAGAGCTAATCCCTAAACAAAGAATCACTGATACAGGTATTTAGTCTAATGATTAAAATACCAAAAAATCATCACCTTTGTCCCAGTCGTATCCTAGAAGTAACAATAAATTGACATTTGAAAGGTCGATCGATCCTTCCATTATCTCTAATGCTTATACAGCTATTATGCACACAGTGTGGCTTGATTCTTGAATGGCTGAAACAGATTCCTCTGTTACTATGTAGTATCATCTGTATATCATTTTGTCACTAGTTAGGAATGTTAACATCATATTGGGATGTTTTGCCAAGGCATTCTTTTTCAAAGAGAGATCTCTTTCAGAGATCTAAGACATCAGGACAACAAACAGAAGGTCACCGTGTAGAATTTGTTTTGCCGATCCACACGCCCGTGTAGAACGGTCGCGTGCATGCCCTACTTTCGCGCTGACCACTTTTTCATGCATGCGCACCTAGGATGTTGATTTATCGTGTGCTGCAGTATTCGTCGTTGATTGCTGTTTCGACACAACACTATCATTTTTTTATGTGAAATGGAGAATTCTCTGGACTACACGTACATGGGATAAAAATAAAACAACACTCTTGCAATTACCCGGCCGTAAATTCTGCATGACACTCGCGTACCCGTGGAGCGGAAGGATACACTCTATGGCCAGCCTGCGGCGGGCTGCATCTGGTGTATCCTTCCACTCCACGGGTGCGCTCGTGCCAAGCAGAATTTACGACCAGGCACTCATACTCTAGTAGTTTTATTATTTTCTTTTATTGAACAACATTTAACGTACATGAACTGAAAATATTCGTCATATACATGAATAACATTTGAAAAAGGAACACCTCAGTTCTCGTGGTGCTCAAAGCAAGCTTTTGACCCCTTTTAAAATGAGATATTTCGCTGAGGATAAAGTTGAATCATAAATATTAGAGAGCTGTGGCTGCTCTGTATATCTCAACTGAATGGAGGACGGGAATAAATTATATACGTAAGAATCATCTATTTTGAAGGCCACATTTTCAATGTGCTTGTCAGAATTTGAAAGTGACCCCCATGAAGTAGCGCACATGGTGAAAGAAGCATCTCTCTGCACATCGCGGCAGCAACTTTGATTCACTGATTACTCTGATCAATTCCACATTTATAAACTACACATGCCATGCGTTAATTAGGGAATGAAAAATTAATAGACCACCTTGACATGCACAGGATCTGGTGTATGTCCATCATGCAGATCAGTTGCTGTCTCTTCCTCCGTGACAGCAGGTTACCTGACATTTCATCGTAATCAACATTCTTAGTTAATCTGGTAGTCGTAAAATGGGTTGGTCGAAAATCTTAATTGCACCTGGGACATTTGGTAGAAATCAACATGGTGGACAAAACAAATCGTCATATGCTCAATCATAGAAATGCAATTTTTGCCACAACTAATTTTCCTGAATGACAGTCTCGCGGTTGTCTCAATTTGTAGCACTGGGGCTTAACCTGGATTATTTGGCACATTTGTTACAAACAGTTAAATTGTCGAAGATTAAAAGCTGTAATAATGATAATATTTCTGCAGTGGACTGCTTGGGCACCACAGTCCTGTTTTCACAGGAGACCTGAAAAAGAAGGTAAAAATCAAAATAGTACTTTCCATCAGTTCCCATTCCACATTTTCCAGCCTCTATCAGGGGGAGTCTATGGCTCAGGCATTTTCCTTGTCATGTTCCCGCAATGACTAACTGACTACAGACAAATATGAAAGCAATTGTTTGCATTGTGTGCTGTTCTGTCTATCACCAATGTCCATGGCCATAGCTGGTCCTGGTTTGGATATTTTTTAAGCCAGCGTGGTGGCAAAAAATGGCCCATGAAGAGCACTTTTACATTCTAAAAAAGGGTAAATTGATGTGGTGCTGTTGGCAACTATATTTCATTTTGACCGGTTAATTTGCATTCAAAAGACCATTAGACTCTATCGTATGATGACGAAATGCAATGTGACAAACTGAAATACGACCACGTATTCATAGCAGCGAACAGTACGTGTGATCAACTGATATTGCACGATTTGCAGCAAAGTTGAATTTCTACCATGTCGATTACAACAAAGTGTCATAGATTCGTGAAAGCACAGCCTTTGAAACCTCCGCGGTTGCAATGTGAAAGAAAAAAACCTTCCTGCCTTGACTCTGATCAGTTACTGATGAAAATACACCAAAGTAAATGTATAGGAATAAAATAACGACAAATAAGTAAGAGAGTGTGATATACCTGTTTTGTTTATTTCAACCTTTTGTCGCCCTGGAGATGCAAATCTACCTTTTGTCAATTACAGATTTTGTCCAGTCGGTGTTTTGTCTTGTCACCCATTGGTCAATTCTCTGTTTGGTTTCTCAACTTTTTGTCCTGCACCGTTCTCCCACCTCCTTGAGAATAACTTCAATTTTCCAGAATTCTCATCTAGATATCATTTAACCCATTTCACCGTTATACTTTTAATTTAAATTATACTTTCAACATCAGTCATATCAAGTCAACCTATTTCTAAAGGATTGATCAGTACTCATCTTTTGACTTGATTGTGACTGTTATTCCGCACAAGTTTAAAAACAATTTTATTTATTTCTTTGTTACTTCCTCAGGCACAAGCATCATCAAAGCCAGATATATAAACTCTGACAATCTGAGAGATTCTAGTGGTGGTAGTAGTATTCCAATTTAAGTTTCTATCCAGAGGGTCAAAAGGGTTAAAATGAACTTCTGAGAAGGATGTGATATATGAGCATAATGCAGTTGCGTAACAGAATGAGAAATAAATGGAAGCAAAGCAGATGATAGGAGTTTCTTTAACTACCTATCCCCCTCAAAACAAATTGGCCAAAAGTGACGGGGTGGGGGAGAGATAAAACTCCATTCGAGTCTTATGTTTTTTAATTATCAGGGGACCACCGAAGGCGAGTCTACTATAGTGATCGCAGGTTTCATTCGTCCATCCGGATCATTTCTGCATGATAACTTGAGAAGTTTTGGAGCTAGGGCTTTCATATTGTACAGCATTTAGTCCTCTATAAGGGCTACCTTAAGTTTCAAGATGGGTGACTTTCACACAATTCCCGGGTCACAGAGCCACATTAGTGACTTTGGTGTCGGCATGATAAGATGAGAAGTTTTTTAGACATGTCTTTCATATTGCACAGGGTTATTGTCCTCTGTAACAGCTAGGTCAAATTCAAAGATGGGTTACCTTGACCGAATTCCCAAATTCACAGAGCCACATTAGTTAATTGGGTGTCCGCATGATAACATGAGAAGTTTTTGAGCTAAGACTTTCATATTGCACAGGGTTATTGTCCTCTGTAAGAGCTAAGTCAGGTTCAAACATGGGTGATCTGGACCCCATTCCCAAGGTCACTGAGCCAAATAAATAAGTTTAGTGTTGTTTCCACATGATAACTTGAGAAGTTTTTGAGCTAGTGCTTTCATATAACACAGGATTTCAGTCCTATAACGGCTAATTTAAGTTCTAAGATGGATGACCTTGACCTAATTCCCAAGATCACAGAGCCTCCATCCTGATCATTTCCGCGTGATAGCTTAAGACGTTTTTGAGCTAGGGCTTTCATATTGCACAGGTTTTTAGTCCTCTATAAGGGCTACCCTAAGTTGTATGATGTGTGACCTTGACCCAGTTCCAAGGTCACAGAGCAACATTAGTAAATTTATTGTCCGCTTGATAACTTGAGAATTTTGTGAGCTATGGCTTTAATATTACACAGGGTTATTGTCCTCTGTAATAGCTAGGTCAATTTCAAAGATGGGTGACCTTGACCAGATTTGCAAGGTCATAAAGCCACATTAATGGATCAATTTGGTTGTGGCATGATAACCTTAGAAGTTTTCGGGCTATAGTGATTTCATATTGCACATCATCCTAGATTTCTATTAGGCCAAGGAGAAGTTCGAACATGAATGACCTTGACCCAATTTCCAATGTCACACAGCTACTATTGTAGTATTCAGTGTCAGGCCAATAATTTACAAACTTTTTCATATACAGTGAAACCTGTTTTGAGAGAGCACCCCTACGGCAAGCTAAAAAGTGGTCACATAAGAGAGGTGGTCTGTCAATGGAGGTGCAGTAACATGGGAAAGATAGCAAAAGGGACTTTGCAAATATGGTCTTGAAACTCAGGTGGTATTTTATTACAGTGGTCTCTCATAACAGGTTTCACTGTATAGGTTTTAGGTTGCACGTGATTTTTGTCCTATATAGGGCCAAAGTGGTGTTCGAATATGAGTGACCTTGACCCACTTTTCAAGGACACACAACCACTTATTTGCTTCTGGATGCTGGATTAATGTTCATATTTATTACTGTATATAGCTGACTTTGAAGCCGTATCCAAGGTCAGTTTACTCAATGGCCAAGGTGAGATTTATTTGCTGCCCTTAACTGTCCCATATTTGTATACAATGGTCCCCTCAGTGGTGCAAGCCCCTCTATTACATCTAGTTTCAACTGTAATGGAAAACAATTTGAATAAATATTGAAGAAGACGAGGCCTATCAATATAACCAAAAATCCCAGAACAAATGGGCTTTTGATACAACATGCCCCAGGTTAGCCTCAAACTAACTGATAGCAGAAGGGGTTAAAAATTTGTACCTGTCCAAGTTAATGGCAATACATACATGTACATACGCCATATGTTACAATACAAAAAAAAATAAATTAAAAAAATAATAATAATAATAATAATAATAATAATCATAATGTTACACTGGGCACAGGTCTTTTAAAGAAACTCCTATCATCTGCAGATTTGCTGACCCAGTGCTGGTGTTTTCTTGCAGCACAGAACCAAAACAAATATTTCATTAGGGGATAATACCATTCAGTGTTTGCTCTGCGTTGTGGACTGATATAACAACTGTAATCCTTAACTGTCAGTTATGGAGCTAAGTATGCCTGTGTGTACAAAGAATTGGAGAACACTTCATTTTTGTTTGGCAACATAATGGGAGCATGTCATTGGAGGTCACACAATACTTTTTCTACCTTCTGCTTAAGGGACTTGTCCTATGTTTAGGGACAACATTTTGCTCTAAAAACATAGGTGTCAACCCCCCAAAGACACATGACCAGGAGGTTTTGTAAAAAGTGTATGAAATAGTCAATTTTGCCTCAAAATCCGTGCATTTTGAGTCTCCAAAACGGGAGACTCCCGGTGAAAATTGGAGAGTTTACAGTTATGTAAAAAGCATTTCTACACCCTCAATGTGTAAGCCATGATCAAGTGCATGAGGAAAGCTGTTGACTTATCTGTATCATTCTTTATGGAAGAAAAACAAACAAACAAAAAGGGAGACCTGCGCAACACAGGACCATCTGTTGTATTTGTAATGAGAAAAAGGGTATGTATATACACTGCAGCTGGTGTTGGGTATCCAAGGGTTAAAGGCATGGGTATGCATAAAAAAAAGCTAATGATTGTTAGTGGATCTATCAAAGCAGCCTGTTGAACAACATCTCAATTCAATGAACATAATACAAGAATACAATGCAACATGTTTTAATTGTCATGTAAGATCACGTGAAGCATCTTGGAAAGACCAGGAGCAAAATGAGCCAATAGCTCTCTCAAACACACTTTGGTAACTTTCTTATTTCCTGTATAGAATCAGATTGAGTCAACAAGTTTTCTCAACATAGAAAGGTGGTGACCTAGGGCATGCTGTTCAAGCACAGACTTCATAATATAATTCTCGTTCAAAAAGGTTTCAGTTAAGGGGTGATTCAAAATTTTAGCAAGTGTAGACACTGTACATGCACTCTATGTAACCTCCTGCCAATGGTTAACCACTTTTCATCTCATTATAGCTTTAACCCTGCCTCTGCTATTAATTTTTTGGGGGGGTTAATTGTCTTTCAGGCTGAATTTATTCTTGGTATCGCCCCACAAACATGATCTTCAGGGTATCCACATCGACGTTTATTTAGTCTGATAAACAAAGACATCATATGCTCATTTCCAATCTATCAAACTGCATAGTTTTTGCTGGAGAAAACATTTTGTTGCGTAAATGTGATGATTTAATTATACAGACTTCCAAATAAACATCTAATCAATTGTTTTTGGTATATTTACCGATAAAAATGTGCAAAACAGTGGTAAAGTTGCGTATTTTGCGGCCTCAAACTTTGTACGATTCTGTTTGGTATCAATGGAAACATCAGAAGCTCGTCAATATCATCATGCTGCTTTCCTATTGGCTTAATTCTTTATTCCAGCCTACCAAACCTTGTCATCTTGCATTAATTTACTATCTCCGAGGTCTAAGTCTGAGAACAGAAGGTAGCGACCTTCTCGCCCTGCTTCAGCAAGATTCTCATTCTGCTCGGAGACTCATTGGTTGGCAGATCATGCAAATAAGTGTGCACGTTGTCAAACATGTGCAGTGCGCACTTTCAACAAACAAGCATGGTGGAGCCGATCATTCAAGCCGACGGTACTTTTATGTTTTCATCGCCACATAAGTACTGAAATTTAGTGACATATCGATGGTAGATATTTTGAAAATATTTAGAATGTCCCTGTTCAACTGCGGATAGAAATACTTAGTGTAAACTACATGCAATCCATGGGGGGAGGGAGGACACCCCGTGGAGCACAGGTCACAGTTAATTCCAAGACCCTAATCACAGATCACAGCTAAGTTATGAACCCATTTCACAATCACATTCTATTATTACTTGCTTCAGACTTTCGACCTGCTTCATGAAGAAAAGAAAAACACAAATACTTTTCATACTTTTCATGGTTTTATTTACCTTTGTGTTTGAAAAGAATGTTTTTGATTGAGATTATACTGATAGAATGTATCAACACCTTTACATGCCAAGATATTCATGTTAAACATAATGCACATAGTGCTGACAGTTCTCATTCACTCTAAAAGTATAATGGCACATCTGGAGATGTTGACAGTAGCTATACAGTAATACCATAGCCTATAGGGCCTGTTATCAGATTTGAAAATGGAATTAAACATTATTTAGCCTAAGAGTAATGAACCAATTCTCCTACAGCCAAATTGAGTATTTCACTTGTAATATAAAGATATATATTTTTCTACAATTGCAGGTCCATGAATGTCAATAAAGTACAGATCTAAATAATCAGATGAGTATCATGGTTGCAATACCATCATTTCAGGTATAAATTACCTTGACACTACAATATGACATGGCATAATATAAGAGTACTGTAGTCTATCCTTAATTGCCTAATTCCACATTTATTATGGCCTTAAAACCATTTAAAATGTGTGTGCTGACAACTTATAATCATTCAAATGTGTTATTATCTTATGAGATATCCAGCAAATAAAAAGTACCGACTTGTAATCAATTTTGATGGAGGTCAGCAAAACTGAGTGTTTTGCATGCTTGTGAGAAGACTGACAATTATGGATGGCTCCAAAACCAAAAATACTGATACAAAGGATATCTGGTGACATGCCTCACCATTTTGTGCAAAAACATATCAATTATTCCATTATTGGACCCACAATTTCTCTGTACCCATATAGTCCTACACACAACCAGAGCTACCTTCATCAATGATGATGTGCTCTAAACCCCTGTCAACCCCAAATTGTTCTTGTACTGCTCAGGCTATGATCAGTAGCTGTGAATGTCACTGAAAAAGAGAAGTGCCCTTGACTCAAACTTCTACACAGATATGACTGAATTTCTCTTTCTTTCTCTCTGTCCCCTCCTTCCTTCTGTTCTGTCTGTCCTTCTGCTTTTTTCAGTTGAGGTTGAGAATATATTGACTGTTAGTACAACAGCATGAACAGAGCTCTATCCTGATCTTGAAAGCAGTATTTTGGGATAAATGAGGGTTACAAACTCCAGTAGCCATTTTTATGCATTTACACTAATACTGCCAATACAGTGCTGCCATCTATGCAGGGAGTGTTGGAAGTTTAAGCTGCATGATGCAAAACTAAAGCACAACTGCCACCTTGCATTTGATTAAATTGTCTGCCTGGCCATTCCAAAAGGGCAAATCTCCAATTGACTGACATGGAACAGAATATGGCAATGAATTCCATGCTGCATGACCAAGATTCTGCCCATTTGGAACATTCTGGACAGCAAATCCTGCACAAGATCACATACCAATGTTCATGCCCATTGGCAACTATTTCTAAAAATCCAAAAGCAGAACTACTCTTAGCTGCAATACAACTAGTCTTCGACACCTACAGGCACATGCATGTGATCACTGTCTAGGAGAAAAAGTGCTCAATTGCCCCACTTGCTGTGTCCCAGATTTATAAAACCAAAGCCTAAATATGGATACAAACCTGCATGCTATAAGAAGATAAAGCAGGAGCACTTAGAGCATTAGTCCCACCACCACCACTGTGACCTTTGACCCCCACATCTGTGACTTCTGTCCTCTGCTTGCAAGATTTCCTGTAAAGGTGGTCATCATTACCTATGTTAAGTTGGTCTTGTACAAGTCCACTTTTGGAAGATCTCCTCTCAACTGGAGGGGGAGGGGGAGGAAAGTTCACTTTTTCCAACACTGAATCATAGACTGGACTGCTGTTGTTACTAGAGTTATAATTGGCTGTACCATTCATCCTTACAGTTTTTGCTTCAGGGTCCATAAAGCCAGGTTGCTGCCCAGTGTGGTTCTTGCCCAAGAGACCACGTGAGTCATCATTCCAGTCATGCTGATTTGTATCTCTTTTTGTTGTAGTTGTATTTGTTTCAATGACTGCTGAAATATCTAAAGACAACGTGTCATCTTCTGAACTGTACACAGACAGACGCCTATCCAAGTTCAGTGTACAGGTGTCTTTAGAATTAGCTTTCTTGGTTGGGAGTGGACAATATCCCGGAAGTCCTGCTGCTTTGCAGTTGAAGGTCTTCTACTTTGGAAATTTCTAGAGGTACCAATACTGGAAAGTTGTGGCCTTGCCACCAGTGTGGTTATCACCAATATTTTCGGAGACCTTCTGGCGAGAATCTGTGCTACCATGTGTGTAAATACCACTTTCCTCACTCAGGCTTCCTTCAAGGTCTTTCGGTGCAGTCACCACTTTTTGACCACTTCTGGAAGACTGGCCCAGGAGTGACTTTGTTGATTGGCCTTTCTTCATCAGGTGTTCCTGTCCTGCAAACAAGAAGTATATACATGTTAAGTACAGGTATATGATAATAAATACAAGGTGGTTAACGCTTTACATGTTCAATGAATAAGAAAAAAAAAGCAGAAGTTTGTTAGAGACCTGTGAGTCAGACAAAGATTTACTGAGCACCCTTTTGTCCAAGTCAAGAAATATAGAACACACAGTGCAACAAGTGTCAATAGAGTGCTTTCTGCCAGCAGGTAAAGTTGGGAATAAATCTTAACCAGAATTTAGTGATGTTGCAAGCCAAAATCAAGTCTCCCCATGGAAATCTTTTGGGACTGAAGAATATGCAGGGAAATCCTGTGATGGTATTTAAAGTAATATATTTTGAGATGCAGCTGAAAATAGTAAGTGTGTCCATATTCTCAGTGTAAATCCTCCCGATATTAAGAAAAGCAACAAACACATTTACACAGCTCATCTGTTTATATTTTCCATTTACTTTTATCACATTGCCATAAGGAGTTTCAAATATGCCCTAATTTAGAGAGGACCTTAACTCTCCAACACTGAAAACATTTGGGGGGAGGGGGGGTTAATTCTGCTGTGACCAAGTTCAGTGGTCATCACAGTCTGCTCTCCCAAGTCAAAACAAAGGGCACTCAAAGGTCTGGCTATGCAGGCAACCAAGACACCAGTGTTTTCTTCTATTTGTATATAATTTGTACCATCACAACAACTGTGTCAAGTTTACTAAATGCATTCCCAAACACAGAACTTACCTGGATATCTTGTCACATTTTTAAATAAAAAAGTTCTCATAAGTAAATTAAATTAATATTAATAAATGAACTCTGGGACCTTGGTAATTATTTAATTTCATTTTTTTGCATAAACATTCCCACAGAAGAAGGGTTAAGATGCACAACCAGGACACTGACCCATGACAGGGACATGACAGAACAAATGTCCACAATTGACCTGGTCCAATCGCTATGACTAGTTCTAAAGTGTAATAATTTTGAATTTAATGGAGAACATTATACTCAAATCAGTGGCACAGCCATGGGCACAAGTGTATCTCCTTCCTATGCCAACATCTGCATGGGAGTCCTGGAAGAAAACAAGCTACTGAAATTTCCACTACATGAACAACAACAGGTTTCGTGGAAATTTATTGAGGACATATTTTGTTACTGGGCGTTTGGAGAAAATTACACCTGTCAGATATCCTGACACACCTCAACTCCAGCCACCCCACCATCAAATTCTCCATGGAACAGTTGTTCTTGGAAATCCCCTTTTGGGACACTCTAGTTCATATAGGAGATGACGGGAAAGTTTACACTGCCCTCTGCACCAAATCATGTATTTTAATATATATGAATAAAATGGTCAATTAATCATGAAACATGAAACATATTGAACAAACAAACAAACACAAACATAAATACAATGAATTTTATTTGGCCGTAACAGGAGTGTCTTGACAAACAAAAACCAAAGTTACTTGGTTACTTACTTGGTTACTTGGTTGGTTTATCCCTCTTGTCCTCTAGGTAGGGTTCTCAATCTTCTTTTGAATGCTGACAGAGATGGGGCAGACACTACTTCCTCTGGGAGACTATTCCATTTGTTGACTACTCTGCTGGAAAAAAAATATTCAAAAGTGTCTGTCCTTGTGTGCTTCTTCGCTAGTTTTAACGAGTGACCACGTAAAGAACGATTAGTGTAAGAAAAGAATCTGTCTGAGTTATTTTTATGCAGACCATGTATCATCTTATATGTCTCACACAGGTCACTAAAACTTCTACATTCTTCAAGAGAATCTAATTTAATGTCTTGCAAAGAAAGCCGCAAACAACGTCTCTGTACCGATTCTAAAAGTTCAATGTCTCTTTTATGGCAGGGGCTCCATACATTTGACCCGTACTCAAGCACTGGTCTTACTATGCTTTTGTATAATGTTTCTACTTTATTGTCTAATCCTGTAAAACACCGTTTAATCAGACCTACTCTCTGATTAGCTTTGTTCACAATACTCTGAATATGCCACTTAGGGGAAGGTCATCTGCAATCAAAACACCTAGGTCTTTCTGCTGCTTAACTTGGCTCAAATTGACACCATTAAGAGTGTAAACATAATCTTCTTTCTCCTTTATCTTTAAAACAACACATCTATCAGCATTAAAGTTCAACAACCAAGTGTCTGACCAACTACCTAGGGTATTTAGATCTGTTTGCATTTTTTCACAATGAGAAACTGTATGAATTGTTTTGTATACCTTAGTATCATCAGCAAACATCTTTGTGATTGATGTTATAATACCTGGAATATCATTGACATATATCAAGAACAATAACAGACCCAGGATAAAACCCTGGGGAACACCGCTAGTCACATTCTGCCATCCTGACACACCATTTCTGAGAACTACTCTCTGTCTGCATCCTCTAAGAAATCCCTCTATCCATCTTAATACTTTCCCTCGAATACCTGCTTGTTTAATTTTATGTATAAGTCTTGTATGAGGTACAGTATCAAATACCTTAGCAAAATCTAAATATACAATGTGAGTCTCAAACTTATTGTCAAGGTTACTGAACCAATCAAACAAACATTCTAACAACTTGGTCACACAACTACAGCCATCCTGAAAACCATGCTGGTCACAGCTAATGGTTCTATTGGAAAGTATTAATCTAAGCATATGTTCATGGACAATTCTCTCAAAAAGTTTGATAACTTGACTGGTAAGGGAGACAGGTCTGTAATTGGAACAAACCTGCCTGGATCCCTTCTTATGTAAAGGTGTGACATTCACATCACGCCAGCTTTGTGGTAAATGTCCTGTCTGTGCGTATCAAACTTGGCTAAACTAGACGGAACCAGATTTGACTTTCGTAACATGAGGAAAAAGGCTATCAAAAAGGCTGCCCAACAAGCTATATGCAAATTATATGTACATCTAAGTATTCACGAATATCACATAAAACACTGGGTGAAATAAGTGCAGCCTGTTTGACAGCATGGGGATGTAACCGTGATAAACCCTTAGGTAACAGCTTGATCTCCAAAGAATCAAAATGTCTAAATTTAAAACCCGCAAAAATGTGTAACAGTCGGACGCCATGCAAGTAATTCTTGATCGAAAGCACCGACTTGAAAGACCTACTGAGAAATTGAGCATATAAACAAATCGTTTCAGTAGATGCTGGCAAAAATTTGTAAATTGAAAAACAGACAAAAGGAAATAAAAGAACACCACTGAGTGCACAGATTTCTTCTCGTACTGGTAGAAAAGGCAACTCTATTTGATGTTAAAAGCTCTATCTTTAAAGTTTTAAATTCAGCATCTGAAATAAAGATAACATACATTGAAAACTACATTGTGTCAAATTGAAGAAATTGCCATGTAAATATAATGCCCCAGAAATCCAAGCCATGCAAGTACCAATCAGCAGTGAAACGAAACATATCCGATTCAACAATGTTACATGACAAATTCTGACCACAGAGGTCAAAAAATCTCTGTGAATAAGTGTCCTCCAAGTGCCATCTGGAAAGATAATCTGAGGCCCGGTTATCTTGGCCACAAATATGTAAACAATGAATCTGTATCTCATAAGTGGCACATAAATATGCAATTTCTCTCAGACATGAATTCCAAAAGTCACATCTAGATCTTCCAGAATTGACCACACTAACTGAGGCAGCATTGTCACAGTAAAGTTTAACTCTACAAACTCGTAAGTGTGAACCCCAAAGTTTGAGTGCTACCACCATTGCAAGAAGCTCTAAGGAATTTATATTCAATTCCATGTCTAAAATGAAATCTGGAAATTTAGAGTGAAAAAAACACTGACGAATATGTGAAATACCACCGCAACCTGATAAACATGAATCAGTGCTCAAAATTGCATCTGGCTGTGACCACTGCATCTGCGGGATTAAAGATATCCCATTATATTCATTCATGAATCTTGTCCACCAACGTACATTCTTAATGAAGTAATCTGGAAGAACCACATGACGCTTCTGAGGCAAATCATGTAAAGAACGCAGATGACGCAGCATCCTTGCAATGAAAACACGCCCCTGCCTGACACACCTAGCAGCAAACTGTAGTTTGCCAATTAAAGACTGAACCTCCAATTTAGATGCACGGGTCTTTGAAGACCAAACCTGAAGTATCTCTCTGATGTCACACATTTTTTGGCCAGGTATAGACATAGTCATACTGACAGAGTCCAAATGTATCCACAAAAAGTCAATGGCAGTGGAGGGAGTGACAGATTTTTTCAGACGCTTCCTGGACCCCCAGATCACATAATAAAGCACCTAAACGTGCGAAGGCATCATTAGCTTTATCAGCTTTCTCGGCTCCACCGAAGTCGTCAAGATGAAACATATTGAACAAACAAACAAACACAAACATAAATACAATAAATTATATTTGGCCATAACAGGAGTGTCTTGACAAGCAAAAACCAAAGGAAAGAAAAGAACAAAAGAAACCAAAAACACAAAACTGCAAAAGGAGAAAAAAACTGTCAAGCACTCTCCCGCCTGAAAAAAGGGGAAAATACAAAAACAGAACAAAAAGGGAGGGAGGGAGGGACGAAAAAGTATGAATGAACTTTCATGATCCATCACCCAAAAAGACGTCCGAACACGGTGGAAAAAACGGCAGGAATGAGAAGACAGAGCTTCCCGGTGCGAAAGTAAAAACAGGGGGATTAAATACTAGAATTACTTCAAGAGAGAGAATGCCTAAAAAAGTTACATAATACACTAGTAGATTTTAAGGGCGGCGTTTGGACATTTTGGCGGCGATGGGCTGTGGACAGCGGCGACCAGCGGTGGTCTGCGGCGACCAGCGGCATTCTGCGGCGACAAGCGGCGGTCGGCGGCGATCGCCGCTGGTGGCCGCAGACCGCCGCACACATTCTCACTTGCTGTGGAGTCTCAACAGGAATGGGCGGCGGTGGATGGCGATACTGCCTATCGCCGCCGACCGCCATCCTGGGCCGCAGAACGCCGCTCATCGCCGCCTTCTGCCGCAGACAAACTCAAACAGTCAGGGAGCATCTGTTTCTTTCAGTTGTAAGCTAAGAGAACAAATATATGCACCTTTTTAACAAATGTGTGCACTTATGGACCCAGGCTGGGTGACAATGAAAGTCAATATGTATACACACACACACACACACACTCACACACACTGTGTATGGGTGTGTATATATGTGTATATATATATGTGCATATATGTGTGTGTATATATATATATATATATATATACATGTATGTATAGATATTTCATAAATTATTAATCAAGACATCATTATCAAAATAAATATCTTTAATTATGACAGCACCATGCTGACTGCAAACAAAAGCTTACTGTCAGCCAAAAACACACAATACAGTATTACACATGCCAAACTACAATTGCAGAATTTGAATCTTAAACATACATATATTGACTTCTGACTGGCTCATGATGCATTAAATATTAACAAATACTGTCCACAAAAGACACACATGTTGAGTGTAATAAATTTTGCATTTTTATAGCCAAACACACGATACAGTATTGAGCATGCTGTATTGTGTGTTTTTGGGTGCACACATTCTCACTTCATTCTGAGGTGAGAATGTGTGCAGCGGTCTGCGGCCACCAGCGGCGGACAGCGGCGATCGCCGCCGACCGCCAGTTGTCGCCGCAGACTGCCGCTGGTCGCTGCAGACTGCCGATGGTCGCCGACATCCACCGCTGGTCGCCGCTGTCCACCGCCCTCCACCGCCAAAATGTCCAAAAGCCACTGTTAAAATCTACTAGTGATACCTGACACCAATTAGTCACAGTCAAGTCTGACACCAGTGAAAAGTTGCATAATAACTAATACATGACACTAATACGTCACAGACAGGACTTACACCAGTGTAACTCCTTGTTCAATCATAGCATCCAGCATATCCTTTCGTAGTATCAGATTAATTAACAAATACACGTATATGGAAGTTGTACTGTTCAATAATGCACAAAACCCTGAGTTTTGTTCACAAAACCGTGGGTTTTGCTTTTCAAAACACTGGATTTTGTAGCAAAACCCTGAGTTTTGCTAACAAAACCATAGGTTTTATCACAAAACCCTGGGTTTCGTTAGAAAAACCCAGGGTTTTGTTACAAAACCTTGGGTTTTGCTCGGTTATTGACTTTTGATATCATTTTGGACAAAACCCTGGGTTTTGCTACAAAACTCTGGGTTTTGTGTACAAAACCGTGAGTTTTCTTGAACAAAACCCAGGGTTTGGTACGAAACCGTGGGTTTTGAGCATGAAACCCACAGTTTAAGAGCAAAACTCCCAGTTTTGATCACAAAACCCTCAGTTTTATTATTTTTTGAACAAAATCCACAGTTTTGTTCCTAACATACTCGGTTTAGCCAGAAAACCGTGGGTTTGGTAACACTTTGAAATAACAGAACAAAACCGTGGCTTTTGTGAGATGGCAAAACTCTGGGTTTTGTGACATCACGAATCCCAGGGTTTTGAAAAGGTGCAATACCCAGGGTTTTGTAACCAACTAATCATGACAGCTGTTACTTGGTAGGCCTTGCTAGGCTACTCAACTTAAAAATAGCGTCAAACTACAAGTGGCTCAGTTATTGTGATCAATAACATCATTATTGGTTACCATGCGCAAAGTCTACCTCTTTGCAACACGATGAGAATATAAGTTATGTATTAGTTAAAGGACGAGAGGTTGTGCATCCAGTGTTCAAAATAATCCACACGCCGGCGCGAAGAGCCGCATGGACTATTGAATGCACAGCCTCAAGCTCTTGAATTTGCTTAAAACATTCGATCCGTTGCAAATAATTAACTTAAGGCACGATATATGATAGAGCCCTGGAAATTTTTGTCGAAATAGCGTTTTCGGTCCCATTCTTCAACCATTTTTGTCTGAAATGTTCAACAGTTATTGGTTGCGGTCATTTTGGCTTCGACTGGCGTGACCTAGATGTGAGGGAGTAAACAAAACCGTGTGGTCCGACCACCATTGAATATGAAAACCTTACTTCCTGTATCCATACTAGCTAACGGGGCCACATGCTCAGCGTGTTTGACTGCCAGTCAAGCGGTGGCTGGATCGATACCTATCAAATCCTTTTAAATTTTTTAATTAATTAATTTAATCGAATAGAAATTTTGGACTTGGATATTTCTCAATGTTGAAGTTGTTGGTTCTGGTAAAAGAACAATACTGTGACGCCAGAAAATGTCTAACTGCCTTTTCGTTTGTTGTATTTGTTTATTTATCAATTGGTGGACATGCGTGTGTACACTGAACCATTCGACAGTTTTTGAAAAGGTGCAAGGCTGTCTTGGCGTTATTTCCAGAGCCTGTCAACAAAAAACTTGCACACAACTCAGTAGTGGGAATAGGTAGTTTGTATGGGGCTAGTGGCTGGCACAGGGACATGCCGTTACAGGCGGGGTTTTCACCCCTCCAGTTGCAGAGCTCCCGGGGAAGAGCTTTAGAATCTTTCACCAGAGCTGACACAGAAATAGATGCAAAATTCTGAATGGTGGGAATGAAGGTGGAGTTAAAGAATACCATGTAACAATTTAAGAATTAGTCGTGTTGAGATAAGTATCACCAGGATGTGATGTGGCAGTCGTTTTGTAATCAATGGTCGCATAATTACTGCAGGCAGCGGCACAACGTATGGTGGATTTTAACAACGCGGCAGATCAGAGGCCTTATGTTGCGAAAACTTCAGCCCCTTCGCCCGGGCCGGTCGCACAGTCCCAGAAACTGAAAATCATTCTTAATCTATTAAATTTCTTAAAATCACATACACGTTATACCTCTTACATGTTTTCTCTTGTAGTACCTAAAATATGAGCTCATAAAGTGCACACAGTGATAAAATACACGAGATTTTAAGTCGCGAATCGATGGAAATTTTCCGATATCTGCCATCTTAGCAAGATAATTGATATTGGTTTATAGCAAGTTCAGAAAGCAAGCCGTGTTGTGAGTGGTAGGCATATCCATATGACCAATTTGGCGGTAAAACACAAAACCGTGGGTTTTGTGACGTCACGAATCCCAGGGTTTTGCGAATTATTCAAAACCGTGGGATTTCTGACGTCAGAAAACCCTGGGTTTTGCAAATAATTGAACAAAACAACTGCAAAACCCAGGGTTATCAGGACAAAACTCACGGTTTTGAAACAAAACCGTGAGTTTTGTGAAAAGATTGGATAACAAAGCAAAACCCAGAGTTTTGTGTGCAAATCCCTGGGTTTTGTGGCAAAACCTTGGGTTTTCCAAGCAAAACCCACGGTTTGGTCTACAAAACCCTGGGTTTTGTGACAAAACCCAGGGTTTTGTGTCTACAATTGAACAAAATTTTAAAATTCTGATATTTGCTCTGTTATCCTGGAGAGTGTACAAAACCCAGGGTTTTGTGACAAAACCCTGGGATTTGCAAGTAAAACTCAGGGTATTCTTACAAAACTCACGGTTTTACGTACAAAACCCTGGGTTTTGTACCAAAACTCTGGGTTTTGCTTACAAAACCCAAGGATTTGGTACAAAACCCAGGGTTTTGGCGTGGGTTTTGTACACAAAACTCAGGGTTTTGTGAATTATTGAACAGTACAACTTCCATACACGTCGCATCTGCATTACAGACCAGCCCATCCCAAACACAAGGAACGGGGGAGGGGGGGGGCATGCAGTCAATTCCTAAAACTGAAAAGAATTTGCACCACCCTGGACTACCGCCACTGAAATTATAATTGAAAAATATTGGGGCACAATACAAGCCCCCAGAAATGCATTGATCCTGGCAGACAAATGGGTCATTGTAGGATTCAAACGAGTGGAGAATCTAAAAGATATTTTCACTTGATTTTGAATCAGATATCCTCCCAGACCAACTAGGCCACCACCTGCAATATCAGTTGTGAACAAATTGAACCCTTACAACACTATGGCTTGCATGTATTGCCCCAAAATGGATACTCAGGGCACAGTGACAAGTACCTGGACAGGCAGAAATTACTCTACCTAAAGGAGAATCATGTAAACACAACAATCTGGTGTACCTTCTGACATGTAGGGTGCGCAACAAACAATATGTGGGCCAGACAGGCAGAACACTGATGGATAGAATACGTGAACATTTCTATTGCATCAATAAACAGGACACAACACAACCTCTGGGAAGACATGTTGCACTCCCAGACCACAGTAGTCCAGATTTGAAAATTCAAATACTGGAGCACATCACCAACATTAGCCAAGACTCTAAGATTGAGACTTGAGAAAGAAAATTACTGGACCCATCCCATCAATTGCGTACCACAGAACCACACCGTCTCAACGTTATGGGCAGATGAGCTTACTTGCTTATGTCAGTTTTTGTCACATGCTAATTTTTTCAACGTTTATTATCTGCCTATTAACAATACCTCCATACTTGTGAAAACTCCATACTTCACAAGTTCACTACTGCGAAATACACAGAGGCTACAAAAGGGTACTAACCTTGATTTTTCACAATCAGATGGAATATACTTATACAGTACAGTGAGACCCTGAGTGGGGCACAGTCAATGTACAGTGGTACCTGCTGTATGCGGCCACCCCTTCTGCCAAGAAAAAGTGGCCACATACAGCATGTGACCTGTCACCACAGGTAAATTTTACAAAGAAATTGACTCCTGTATCTGAGCCTAGTGACCACAAAAAGCAATGCGGCTGCTCACTGCAGTGGTTGCATACAGCAGGTAGCACTGTACTGTTATTATGCTGACTTATGGGGACCTGAGCTATGACACA
Source organism: Hermodice carunculata (assembly GCA_964020975.1). Lineage (NCBI taxonomy): Eukaryota > Metazoa > Annelida > Polychaeta > Eunicida > Amphinomidae > Hermodice > Hermodice carunculata. The sequence goes on from OZ026612.1 coordinate 58,416,376, forward strand.
TTTCTAGAACTGTTGTGGTTACCATGTGGGACTGTTTACACCCCGATATATAAGCTAGCACAAGTGGCAGTTACACTCATTCCCAGAAGATCTACAGATGCAGCAATACGCGCCAGAATGCACTAGACTAAACAAATTTTGGAGCTTTGACTTTTGCCAAGCTCAAACCTTGGTAATTATGTCAACATGACCTACACACAATTCCAATCCAGGTTGTGCCCAGATACATAATTCTACCAACTTGCATCAAGTTTTGTTTAACTTCATCAGGCTTTCTAGCACAAAATTGAAATTCAAATAAGTGACCCTGTGACTTTGTGAATTATGTGAAGGTAACCTGGATACATTCCTAACCTAGTTTTTACCTATCTATATTATCCTGCTATGTTTCAAAAAGGTTTATGCATTTTTTTTCAGGTTTTATAGCATGGAAACAAAATTTATGTAATTGAACCTGTGATCTTGAGAATGAGATCAAGGTCACATATATTGGATCTCAACCTAGGTCTCGCCTTGATACATAATCCTCCCAAGTTTTATTCAACTTTTGTTAAGTTCTTCAGGTTTCTTGCATATATGCACCCTTGAGAATTATGTCTAGGTGACCCAAAAACAATACCAACCCAGCTCTTACCAAGATACATTCTCCTCTCAACTTTTTTTGTCAAATTCTTCAGGGTTTATTCCATGGAAACAAAATAATTGTCAGTGACCTTGAGAATTATGTGAAGGTAACCCAAACACAATGTAGCTCTCACCTAGTTACATACTTATACCTAACTTCAGAAAGTTCTGTTCACTTCTACAGGTTTTATCACAAGAAAATGAAATTCATATGAGTGATTTACCGACCTGGAGAATTCAGTAAAAAAGAACCCGCATACAATACCAACATAAATATCACCCTGATAGATAATCCTATCAATTACGGTCTTTGGGGTTTATCACGCAAAAACAAAATTCATGTAAGTGACCCTGTGACCTAGAAAATTATACTGAGGTACCTCAAATATGATCCTAACCTGTCTCATCGAGATGTATAATCCTACCATGTTTCACCAAATTTTGTTCAGTTCCCCAGGTTTTATCACACAGAAATAAAACTCACATAAATGAGCCACTCACCCTGACAATTAGGTCAAGGTGACTTATATACAATCCCAACTAAGGTCTCACCTAGATATATACTCCTTCAAAGTTTCTTGAACGTTTGTTGCATCCTTCAAGAGTTATTGTACACAAACCAAAAGTGTTGAAGACCAAGAAGCATGAGGAGCAGAAGAAGCAGCAAGAAGAAAAAGAAAAAACGCGCAGTAGAACAATATGGCGTACATATCTCCATGATTCCAGGGGAGACAATAATATATCAACACAACTCGAGAAACGTTCCAATACATGTCAACTTTATGAAATCTATCTTTGATATATTGCCCAATAAATTTGTTATTTTCAGCTGACAAAAGCTATTCCGTGTAGATGGGCAGTATTTCGAAGCCATGACAGTAATTCAACTCCAAAATACAGGTCTTTGCATCTTAATTTTTACCAAAAACACATTTCCTCTGCTTCATCTGTTAAGGCTGTCTATTCCCACATTACCTGTAACATAACTTCTGTACGTCTCAGTGTCTGTTCCACCTGTTCCTGCTCCATCTCCTGCTCCTCAACAAGTAAGTTTCCCAGACGATCCTGCTCTCGTTCAAGTTCTTTCTCTTCACTTTTTCTACAAAGAAGGGGTCAAGATCGAGGAAAAAAGGGTCATGCATAATGAAAGTCACATACAGGGGGAAAAAGGCCCAGCTCTATTAGAACATATGACAGTATTTCAAATGTAAATTTAAATCCGAAAACAATAATAAGTCTGGCTTTGGTTAGCTGTCATTAGTAGGCTGCCTTCAAAATATTTTTGCTGACTGCAGATGGTAAATTTGTATGCAACCTTTAAAACCCATAGCATCTGAAATTGCCCATACAACAATTTAATGATATGCAGTTCCTGTTAAGCTCTAAATTTTTGAGTTTTGTTTTCTTAATAGTCTATTAGCACAGCAAAGTTAGCACAAATGGTAGATTAAGGAATGGAGTTGTGGCAATGGGTAATAAAAACACAGTGATCTTGAAGAGAAATAAAGTGGTCATCCTCAAACAAGATGCTTCCCTACAAAAACCATCCTCTCAACACAGGCCACTTTCTCATGCAGGGAGTGTCCCTCTTACATTATATATTGTCAACCCCGGGAAAGATTAGTCCTCTTGTGTGGTCACTTCTAATGCTGCAGGTGTGGCCTCATTAGTTGGGGTCCACTATACAAAAATTGATATACAGTGGCACCTTTGCATTCAGACAACTTAATAGATTGAAATACTGTGGTCTAAATAATAATTATAAGTTAATTAAGGATAAAATCATGGAACTGTTAATTGGTGTATTTAACAGAAAAAAATGTCCTGTTTCTAGAGATGGTCTGAATAGGAGGTATTCATACTAAATTTGATATACTGCCACCTAGGCTGCAGGAAAGAACTTCGACAAGAGGGAGGGCAGATTCATATAAGCAGGGCCACACAAGATTCTATGATAAAATAACAACTCGAGAAAGCAAAAAGCTTAAGAAATGCCATTCACAAAGTTTTCAAACATGCAGGATATTTAAAAAATTCTATAAAAAGTGTTGTTTCTGGATGGTAAAGTAACAAGAATGGTTCAAGTTCCCTCATCATGGTGGAGGCAGTTCTGCAGTTAATATAGTTCAATATGAATACCTTCTATTGGAGCATCTACTGCACATGTCTATACACCAACCTGTCGTGCTTAACGTCTTTGAGTTTCTGAATGTACTGGTTCATGCTCTCTTCACTCTCCAACCCATCAGCATCCATACTTGACTGCTGTGATAACCCACTGGTCCCACCTTTACTCATCCATTCCTCTGTGTCTATGCCATAATTTTCTCTCCCAGAAGCCCTTGTTCCATTCACTATGTTGTGCATTTCAGCTGGTGTGCAATTATGATGGCTTTGATTTAAATGTTCCATTGAAGCTTGTCGTCTGGTCAGTGACTGGCATCTGGGAAATTCCAGAGCCTTTGACTGGCTGCTAGCAGACGTAGGCCTTGAAGCAGCCATCCCAATTCTACCATTACCACTCTGATTTCCTGGAAGAAGTATCTCAATCGTATATGGGTCTTCTAACAAATCATCTTCCCCAGCCAGCCCTGCATAAAGGTTTAAATTGGCAGCAGGTGCTAACTGCAGTGAAAAGGTCAGAGATTTTTCTCATACCCTGGCTGTTGGATTTTTGGAAAGGACCTGGTTCACGAGGATTGGCTGCTTTCACTTTATGCGGCTTAACAACTCTTCGAGCTTGGCCTGGACTCTCACACATAGCAGCCATTATGATTAGCTTTTCTTCTGCTGACAGATGACTGTTTATCACTGGGTCAATATCTGCTTGTGTTAGTTCAAGCTGGCCACTCTCTGATTCTGTCAAATCTGGAAGACTCTTGGCCAACTCTCTCTGAAGGAGCATGGACCTGGGATCATAAGGAGTTTCCCCAGCAGAAGTATCAAAGAAAGATGCTGGCCCCAGCTGTGGCTTGGACTTAGACCTGCTGTACTGACGGATAACCTGGAAGTGTTATCACTGCTACAAGCCTGGCCAATACCCGAGTCTGTGGAGCTATCATAACGCTGATATAATCTGGAATTGTCTTTATTGGATTGTCCTGCTGACGCCTGGGGCGATTCCTCTACCACCTGAGGTACATTATGATGGAGTGCATTTAAATCTAAGTGTTGCAGAGTTGGAGGTACATCTGTCACCTTAGGCGCATCTGGGTAACTTAAGGGCACGTAACGCTCACTGCTTTTCTGCCCAGTGTCTGGATAACCATTGATAAAGGCATTTGTCCTTGCCTTGGCTAAAGCACTGTCTTCTTGGTCTGAATCCCCATAGATACCATATGTAGGCCTCAGTTCAGGACGACTCTGTGCCTGGCTCCTTTGAAACATGTGGTCTTCTTCATTCTTGATCTCTGTCCTGCTCTTAGACCGCCTTTGCAGCCTAGGCTGGTCTGGGTGGTGTACCTCTAGCCCGGTGAATCATAAATCTCCCTTACTGACAGAGTTCTGTGGGACAGACTGCATATTTCTGGCCTTGGACCACCTCACCTCTACAGGATATCCGGCAGAATGAGTTCGTCCCTGTTTCTTGCCATTTACCTGCATCTGTCCCACATAGTGTTGATGAAGCAAGTGTGGCTCATGTACTGGTTGCTGCTGGTGGGCCCACAATTTCAACATATGTCTTCTATCCAAAGAGTAAAACTGTTGATCTCCTGCCTGGCCTTGAGATGGGTTGCGACTGGGTACACATGGCTGCTTGTGTGTTACCGGTCGTCAACATACATGTTATCAGCACTGTGATCAGGGCTGAGAATATTTGAGTGGCTCGGATATTTTGGTGACTGATTTAACATTCTGAAGTCTGATCCTTGCAATTGGTTCACATCTGAAGCACTGAGGTCAGCTTTAGTCAGGTCCCGTGTGCTTGAGGATATGTTGAGCGTTGTTTCATTCTGTCCATTCAAGACTTGTTCCTTCCAGCACAGAAGTTCCCGCATCTCTACAAAGCTCATAGACTCTGCAGTGGCTAACAGCCTGCAGATTATGGTGACCCTGGATGAATGAAAGATCGCGTTATCAAAATCTTCTGAACATATGTGTGACATTATGGGAAGACAATTATTTGTTTGCACTGGAAACTTCCAGAATACAATTTGTTAATTCCTTGCATGTTAATTAAGTTGTACAATGCCTTAATCAGTGTTATCTCCCTCAAGCCACCTGGGGTTTGGCTGACTGGCTGGTCATTACATGAAAACAACAACTCACTCAATATTACAGGTCAATGTTCCAATAAAAGCTCTTTATGAGGACTATGACTAATAATTACACTATTCTCAATTATCAACTGAGCATGAGCCACCTATATAAAATTTTTTTCATAGAGGGCACCCATATATGACTCCCACTCCTACCAAACAACGAAAGTCACCATGCAATGCATCTGAGGGAACTTATTTACCCACTTCAACCGTGATCCATTCATCTATCCATCTCCGAAACAGTTTAACTACCATCCATTCCTTCATCAGTTTGTGTAATATTTGGAAAAGTCCAAACCTGTTAATACGAAGACGTGCTTGGTTTCTGCTGCTTATTTCATCAATAACTGGTATGATATTCCTCATCTTCTGCAGATGATGCGGTTTCGGGGGCGGATGACTTTCCTTGTAGTGGGCAACAGCTGCCCTCCAGGCCTGGGTAGAATGAATGGTGATTGTATGGTTTGCCATGCCATATGTGACTGCCGAAGTAGATGCACCGGAATGTACCTTAGGGTCCGCTTGTACCATTTTGTCACCTGCACAAATGGTTTCCAATGGAAACATTGGCACATACACAGACTACATGCGACATAAATTGGACTGTTATTTAGAGGTGTAATGGTTTTGAAGTGCACACAGTGGTTCAACCATATATACACAAATCCACAGAGCCCTGTTACAAAATGTTAGTTGTAAGTCTTAATACAGGCAACGATGCTGAAGAGTGTACGATATACATAATATGAACACACACTCACAATAAACATTACAAATATATTAGTTTTTGGGCAAAAAATACATCTTTTACTTCTCCATTTAATAAGATTACACAGCACATAGAAGATGTTTCACTAAGCTGGAATGAAGCTGTTTGTATTTTGTGATCTTGACCGCCCTAGAAAGACTACAAGGGGAGAATGAAGAAATGACTATCCTGTTTTTATTAAACCCTTTCCCCCTTGAACATCCTTTACTTCTCCATTTAATAAGATTATACAGCACATAGATAATATTATAACATATTAAACCCTTTCGCCCTTAAACCGACCAAAACCAGCTGGTGGTCAAATGTCGTCTGCTTCAGCATTTTCAATGATTTCAACAGCAATGAAAAACAACTTGACTGAGAATTGAAGATGAGACCTGTCAAGACAACATGACCTAGATCAACAGCTTTCCTTGGCATGGGTTGGTTAGTGCCTAACCCATGCTGAGGAAAGCTGTTGACTCAGTGTTAGTTCAAAGGGGAAAGAGTTAACAGACCTGTGCCATATGTACAATAAATCTAAAGCTTCAAATAAAATTCTAAATGACACAAACACGAATCTCATCCTATAATATACATGCAAATTTGAAGGGAAGGTGAATTGATAGCAGAGCTCACTAGCTGAAAGTACAAACGCTTCGTTAGATATTGCAGAACAGAACTGTCCATCTTATTGAGCATTGTCCACATGACAAGACTGAATTTCTCGCACAAAATTCCATGTTTAATATATTCCAATAAAAAATGTAAAATGCGAGTACTGTCGACATCTACTTTTTTTAATGGACTCCGTCTTGAGTCATTTTTATCGAAGTACAGCCTGATAACAAGATAAGCTCAAAGCCAGAGCTTTGACAATTGGCAGGGAAACAAAATCTATTCAACTTGTATTAAAGGCAGCTAATATATTAGCATTTCTTAATAGCAAACAGTGAGTACAATCCAACTGGAGGTAACATCATACAGAATGGAGGGCTCTTCCAGAAATGTAAGCACATAAAGAAAAGTGATCAGGAAACAGTTTTACAGCACAATTTATCTTGTTATATTTATGGGATGTCCTTTGTTTTCTTTTTCTATTGTATAGTTTGTATTCAAACAGAAAATGATACCATTACATTATTACATGAACTCTTTTAATATTCCTTCTTAGATTTTGACTACTCATCTCTGGAAAATCCCTCCATGTAATCATTAGAGACACTCGCAAGGTGACCGAGTACCATGAAGAATTGCACCAGTACTATATACATGATAAATACACCCATGATAAGTTGATAAATCAAAGTAGTTGCTGTAAAATAAAAACACAATTGTTATCCCACCACTACAGGTTTCTTTGTAGTCAGTCTGTCACATAACATCTTAACATCTCACTGAAAAACTGCAACCTCTGCGTGTTCTTGTTTTAAATATTCTATGCTGCCAAAAATTTATATGAGTTCAGTCTGTTCTATTCTGCACTTGAAATGAAATTTACTCATGAAACTCTCCAAACAATATATACTCCAGGATATTAAATTGCATTTTCTCTTCTACAAATTTATAAAAAAATTTAAGCATTTCTCTAGTGTCATATTGATTCAAATGAAAAAAAGGTTTAGTTTTTCACATAAATCCATATGTTAGCAAAATTAAACAACACTCTGGGCACAGCACATCATGTTATATGACAGAAGACTGTGAAAGATAAATAAGCTGTGAAGACAAGTGTATATGATTAATGGACAAACCTGACTTAAGTATCTATATATGGACATAATGGTGGCCTCCTGTTCTCCTTTAGCATGCTATTGTGATAATATGGTAAATCATGCCATCAACCAGTCTGCATGCTTTGAACAATGGGGGGGGGGGGGGGATGGTGCCATGCAATTTGGGTCACGTCTTGTCAATATATATCAAGTTTTATAATCAGTCTGCATGCTTTGAACAATGGGGGGGGGGGGGGAGGGGTGTCATGCAGTTTGGGTCACGTCTTGTCAATATGTATCAAATTTTATAATGTCAGTATATTGCAGTTGTTTCAAGCTGTACATGCTAAGATATGCCAAAAGTATATATTTTAGATCTTCTAGATCAGGTACGAATTACTGCAGCTTTCACATAAACTGTTTTGGTGAGAATATTTATTGATCCCATTCATTTGTTAATTTTTCTTTATACAATATACACATCTATGACTTAAGATGAGGTCTGTAATTTTCAATTTAGCACATATCCACACTTCTTTAAACTTAAAATGTACACTTTTTGACTCATTGTGAATATACTGCTTTATGGTGCATATAATAACATTTTCTCTGAAATGTTTAAATAAGCAAACACAGCAGAGCTACCATAAAATGCTTTGTGTTTACCTCATCTAAAACTGGATTTTCCTATATGCATGTCACACGACAAGAACCTCTAGGCAGGTATATACTACACCAGGTGTATGTGCTTCAATTGAAATATTATTAATGTGAAAGTATATTTCATGCAGCAAGTTAATGCTATGGGCATTAATTTACACTGTCTACCCAAGTATAGCTTTCCTCAAATAGTTTTAAAAGGACATTCAAACATTGTTATATAAAATCTGAACATTTTTCAACTGGTTTCACGGTGTGCATGCTTTGGAAAATGTGCATGAAAAACAAACTGCACTCTCAAGGTTTTGATGCTTTTGTTGTTGTTTTGGTTAGTGAAAAGGGTTCATACTTTTGGCACACATCTTTACATAAAATGTACTCAGAACACACATTAAAAAAGAAGATAACTGAAACAAAACTGTTTAAACTTGTTTTAAAGCAACAATTATATTGAATCCAAGTCAGAAATTTCTTAGCCAGCAGAGAACACTCACATTTTCTTACTTGAAAGGCAAAAGGTGATCATAAAAAACAGTTTGTTTTAATTTAAAATTCAAGCTTTAATGTTCTACAAAAATAAAACACTGACACAAGAAATGTTGCATACCTCAGCGGACGTAAGAAGTTGTGAACATTGGCAAAAAACCTGTAGTTTCTTCTCAACTGCTTGACGGAAGTTTTCCACAGTGGTGGGAAACTGATGTGAATAGGAAAGAACTTCCTGGATCTGGTTTCCACTTTGCAATACCACAGCATCCATCTTATTCTGGATCTTTTCCGCCAGCCACAAAACATTCTTCAAACACAAAATGGGAGACTTTTCTTAAAAACAGAAACATCCATTCCTGCATGGATATCCATTCTTCTTATTTACACCAAGAAAGTATAAATACATTGTATAAGCACTCATACATACACAACCATTAAATACCTTGAAATCAGACAAAAGCATCTTGGTATTATTTATTTTTTGATTCTGCTAAATTTTATGATCTGATGAAAACTGAAGAACGCATGTTGAGTTGATGAGGCAAGGCGTTATACAGCAACCCCTGCTGAGTTAAGAGTGTGTAATCAGTGCTACTCTGGCGCAATCGAATATGAATTATATTTTTTGTTTGATTGCTCCAAATATGAAAGTTTTAGAATTGAATGGTTAACCCTATGCAGGAATGAGAACAAAAACTTTGATGTATTTCCAAGTGACAAGAAATTATTTTATATCTTTAACTCATCGAATGAATTCTTGAGACAGTGTGGTTACTATGCATATAAATGTTTTGAAGCAAGAGCCTGTGGCTAAGAGTGCATCATTAAGAGTATTATGGAAACTTGAGGTATCCCTTGTGATTATTCAAGGTACTCCATACTGCTAACAACATATTTTGAATACCCCTCTTTTTTTTCCTTTTTTTGAAGTAATTATATAGTGATGGCATGTGAATCCATACCTATGTGTATATTCTTTGTAAAATATGGTATATGAGCGATCTGTTCTTTGTATATATGTTTATGTAGTTGTAGTTAGTAGCGCCTATAGAGAACGCTGAATGTTGTAATTGCATTGTAACTGTTGGCCCCGAGAAGGCGCAAGAGGTTTCAATAAAGAATCTGAATCTGAATCTGAATCTGTGACGACGTTGTGGTTTTTGTCCCACCCACCACCATCTTATTACAGTGCTGTCCAGCTGAAATTCTCTGTAGCAAAATTTGCTTTCCTTGTAGCATTTTTTCCGCTTCTTTAATTTGGGATTTTGAAGAAAACCTGTAGCAGTTTTGAAGGGCTTTGTAGCAAAATTTTGCTACAATGCTTCAGTTGGACAGCACTGTTATTAGCACAAATAATTGACTGCACAGATGAATACACAATATTTTGTTGCAGATATGGCCCTATGTGGGTCATTGAACGCATAGATGTTCCGAGTCCACCCTATCCCCCCCCCCCGCGTACATTAGCACCAAAGCTTGACTGACTGAACTTTACGAGCGCCTGTGGTCTTAATGTCCAACAATTCATATGATTGATCCTTTATTTTTGGCGGGCGGCGGGGGGGGGGGGGGGCAATCGGAGCAGATACAAAGGGAATGTGACTCCATGCATTCAACAACTGAAACATGCCCCCCCCCCAAAAAAAAGACTCTTCGTACACCTGGGCAGTGGCCCATATTTAATATTTATGTGCATGGCTGGCAAAGCGAATCCAAACCTGGTTATTACACGGCAGCATGGTGATATCCTTGGTAACAAAGACTTGGCCTACCGAAAGATTAATATTTGGTCAAAGGTAAGTGACAGTCATGTGTTTAGAGTCAAACGTCAGAGAAATCGACACAGACACCAGTGAAGACTAAAATAACAACTAATATTAAAAAAGAAAAGAAATTATTAAGAGAACCAAGCAAAAACAAATTTATCATAATGTAACATAAAGTGTATGAAATATATGTTACTTGTATTTGTTGAAAGAGCACATTCTTCGTCAAGCGCAAGATTTACACTATGAGAACCTGAACTAACAAAGTTCCGATAACGGAAAAGAAAAGAGAAAAAAGGAAGGATAAATCCATATGTTTACGACAACAGAGGAAGGAAAATTGATTATTCTGTGCAAGAAAGTGAACGAAATGCATTGATATTTCATATTCTTTTACACTGAATGCAGCGTTTCGTAATTCGCTGACACAAGTCTGGTGCTTAGTTACAAATATAATTGTGTGTGGGAATCGACGAACGTGTTAAAGAATGAACATCGATTACATGTTGCCGGTCTTCTTGTTTTTCTTTCTTTCTTCAACCTGCTGTTTAGGCTAAGATTGGCTCCGAAAGAAAAGTAACGGGTAAGTGCATTCGATGTTAAAATGTAGCTGTATGTAAGAAAGAAATGTCTCTCTGTGTCTTCAAATAGTGGTCGTAAAAGATCTGATGTTCTCACATATCTGTAGCAGCTCGCTCATGTGATACCAGTTTCAGTCTCACACCTTGTCGTACAGTTGCACAGCCAGTTAAATTGCTCACCGCCTATATGGCTTATGTAATGGAGGTGACGGATCATGTTTGCTCGGGACCTAAAAAAACTGTACCAGTCAAGTGACTACAAATAGTACGATGGAATGATATTAGTAAGAGCACGGAGTCACAAGCCTGTTTGCAGTTTTGGCGCATTAATAAAATAACCCAGCGGCCATGGGTGATAACCTTACAAAATTACCCGAGAATCGGGTTATTGTTCATTTTGGTGGGGGAAGTACTGTAGAATAAAAAACTAAACGATGCCCAGACGGCATCTTTGAGCATTTTAAATTATTCATGATGGTGTCCAAGATGGCCGCCAAACATAAACAAAAGGCAAGAAGCTGTTTAGAATTATGCTTGAAGTTCATTTTTTCTCGTAAAACATCACCAAAATGGTCAATGATAACTAGATAACATCACTTGGTAGTTCTAATTATTCAGGATGGCGTCCTAGATGGCCACCAAACTGAAGCAAAATGAAAACAAACAAACAAACAAACAAACAAACAAAAAACTGTGATAAATAGTCATTTAAGTGAACTTGTTTTCCATGGCACAAAAAGCAGATTATGAATAATGCCCAACTGATATCGATTGGTGATTCTATCATTCGAGCTGGTGGTTCTAATTATTCAAAATGGCGTCTAAGAGGGCCACTGCCATGAACCAAAAGACAAAATCTTCTGTAGAATGAATATCGCATTTGAATATAGCTCTATGGAAAGTGTAAATAAGGTTCTGCTATTTTCATTAAATATCTGTCCATGATTATCGAAGGTGACCACAAATTCTATTATATATATATTTGTCTTGGCGATTTACCTCATTTTCGGAAGAAGAAAAACTCAGGACAAAAAATACAAGAAGAAAAAACAAGAAAATGTGCTGCCAAAGTAAAGTTGAGGGTCACATAGCACAATTCAAGAGATGTAGAGCTCCGCTGACATTAATTGGAGTTGACAAGGGCTCTAATATACAAGTTAGTGAGTCCCAGTGATCGCTGATATCACAAGGCTCAACACGGCATTGGCTAGTACTGAATTCTGTATAGTCTGAGTTAGTTTAACTGCTTGAAGAATTCCAGAGACAGCGTCATGTAAATCTAAATGTAAATTTTATCCTAGCTGTAATAGATAATGTTTACGTTCTCTGGTTGGTTAAAAAAATAAGCGATAATTCTTTGTAACCCATATTTAGTATCCTGCCTAGACACCGGACAGGTATATTTTTCCATATACCTTTGTTTCGATTAGACCACCACCAAGGGTAAACATAAATCAGTCTTTATTTCGATCCAATTTGATCATCTAATATCGCGAACAAGCACTGTAAAAGCAAACCTAAAAGCAGCCGGAGCATTGTTGTTTTTCACATGCAAGTTCCAGTATTTTTTATCTGTCCCATGCGAAAATCCTCACTACCTGTCTGTTTAGAGGATACAAGAAAATATCTGCCTGAAAAGATTTGTATCCCAATCAGCCTGCGGCTTCCTAGGATACAAATCTTTCAGGTGGGTATTTTCTTGTATGCCATGAACACATACTAGGTAATAACTGATAATATTCTTTTAATATTACATCGCTACAGAAGGAAGTTCAAAGGTTTTCTTGGTTCAGATCCAGTAACCCTAATGTTATAATGATCAACAAGAGTTCTGACCGCCGTATTTTTGCTACTGCTTACATTATGTGTATCTTTTAAAATCTAAGTGTGGTGGTATTTGAACCCGCACAAACAGCCACATATTCAAAAATCAAAGAAAACAGTACGCAGTGTTTGTTTCTTGTGAGTTCACACATAAAAATCTACTAGTTTTGGGCCGTGCGATTAAAGTTTTCGCCACTCCAATTCCAGAATAACCCCACAATGGCGAGTCACGCAAAGACAAACACAATGTTTGGAGCAGCTGATGACAAGCAGACGAAAAAAAAAGAAGATTGATATGCGATGGAAATCTTAAATAACTTCGTTAGGTGAAGAGGGGGTTAAAAGCCCATTTAGTTTTCCATTGCACAGAATAGATGTTTGCAAAAAAAAAAAAATCCAATGAAACATGTATCCAACTAATTTGAACACAGTGTTAAAATAACCTAATAATTATTCAAATTATTGATTAAATATTCTCTTGTAGATATATTATAATACAAATACACAGAATTTGCGTATATAATTGAAACACAGTCATGCACAAAAGATACTCTGATCCAAAATTTACTCTGAGTTTAACACACTCTTTCAATGTAAGGCCCACTTTAGATTTGGGGGGGGGGGGTGTTGGTGGGTCTGACCCACAATTTAGTTAGTTTTTCATCTCACATTGAACTATTGATCGGAGCCATAAACTATCAGTAAATTGACTTCTGAATTAAAATTATTTCCAGACCTTTCGAGACATTTGATTTGATGGATTTGGCCTAATAAAATGATCAAGATATAAAAATTGATCAACGTTCTCTACTGCATTATTATTACGTGAAAGATAACTGTATCGTTGGTTTTCTTAAGAAGATATCTATTATGTTTACTGGATGATAGCATTGAATTTTCTCGCACATTCACTGCATGCATCAAATATTTTGTCCCATGGCAAAATTGCGAGAGCCATAAGCAGTAAATCATCAGTGTAAGTTAAACTTGTCATAAAAAAGTGGTGAATGTGGAGCCACAAACGTCACGCTCATCTGTGTAGATTCCGGAAAGAACAAGTGAAAGGTTTCTACCTTGTTTAACCCCATCCAAACAAGTAAACGGTTCAAAAGTAGAATTGTTCC